>VKOC01047126.1:0-24313 GCA_009364415.1 Spea multiplicata
TGTTCCCGATACATGGGTAGAAGGTGATTTCCTGCAGCAGAAGTCGTCACTGATGATAAAAAGTGGGTTACGATCAGCAGAGTATGCAGTGGAAGCATCCGTCATGATATGAAAGCAGCAGAATTGGAGTATATCATCTGTGAAAGCCACAAGGTCTCAACCATGAGTAGTATTTATACCCGTGTATTGAGGAGGAACTGAGAAGGAAAAAATGGACATCCCTGTGGGTGCTTTTCTGTAAAATGAAAGAGGATTCCTTTAAATTATTTGTCATGACCAATGCCACACGTGTGTTATACACCATTAGAGTATATAAGATGAAGATCTTGCCCAAGTCTTACATTTTCTAGGAAATGTAACAGATAGGGACAGGTCATCTTGTCAAATGCCCTTTCTGCATTTAGTTTGTTAGTTGTTCAAGCCCTAAACATTTAATCAACACATTGATGTAATAGCGACTTGTCTAGTTCGAGAATTGTTACCGAGTGGCTCATTTCTTGCTGTTCTGTTTTATTATTCGAGAGTTTTGTGTTCAGAAGTGAGGCAAGGTAAGTCTATCAAATGTACGAAGGACTGAACATCAGCTAGACATACCTCCACGTTGGTATGTTGTGTTGAAAGTGACTTTGGAAACCACATCTGGTTTCTGATTCATGAATGCAGGGATGGGAGAATGAAGGTTGCCAGCCTGAAATGGTTCGAAGCTTGCCTGACTTATTCTCATGGTGAAACACGTTTACCTGATTATACCTGAGATTCAGTAAATTAGAAAGGAGCCTTTATAACTGAGGACTTTAAGATTATCTTTAACAAGTTGTGGCAACTTCAACAGTATAAAGCACTGATAGACAAAGTAACTTTGTATTCCTTCTTTCACTTAACAGTACTATGTTCCTAAGAAATAGATTTCCAGAATTTTTGTAGATGAGTTGCAATTTATTATAACCGTGTTCTTATACAAAGTGTCATCTTATAAAGTAAAGAAGGGATATTGTGCCGATTACATTGCTATAGGTCACATATATTTTACCATTTTATTTCTTTTGCGCAATAATTTGGATTCAAATAAAATTGCTATGCCTACAAATAATGGCAACTGATGCATGGACAGGCGTGCAAGTAAACTAATGTGAGCTGCGATAATTGAGAGCATATTATTCATTCTAAAGGTACCATCCGGTCTTTGCTGACAGATTCTAGAATGATTTGCTGCTCAGATCCAGGATTATTTTTGATACAGTAGAATCACTCTTAATTTTGAGCTAGACAGCCTGCCGAGAGTATGACTCACATATGTCTTACACACAGGATATCCTTTCTGACTGAATATGTCTAATTCATTATTTCTTCCTGCAGGTATTAAAATATGGTAGGTATATCAGGCAAAATCTAGTGTGCTTTTAATAAAATAATAGGGAGAGTTAATTATAGGTTTTAAATTGCCTCATAAAAAATATCACCTAAAACTGTATCATTTTAGTAGTTTAATTTAAACTTAATTTATTATTTAGATTACTTCTTCTACGTATACATGGCTATAAAAAATTGAAAGTGGTACAAGATGACGGGAATAAATAGATAAATGATTTCTTAGGTATAAGCCTACCTATACTGTTTCATATGTGGCTCTAATCATATGCGGTTTTGAAAATATACATTATATCAGCAATGCTCATGTTACATATAACATATACTTGGTCTGTCAAATTCAAGCCTAGCATGTGTTAAAAGGGATGAATACTAGGTACCCTCGCAAATGTACTAACCTCTTTAGACAACACCAAAAGAAATTGTATAATGGCTGCACAACACATACTGCGTCATCCCACAGTAAACGAATGAAATGTCTTGCTATATATTCCAGGATCTGTTAACTGCGTTTGTTCTTGGTTTATGTTGCTATGTGGATAGGAATTTTCTGATATCAACACATTTAATTAATGAGCAGGCATATTTTATGAATATTTCACTATTTACACAGGTCTTGCTACCATAAGGACTAAAATGAGTAGGATGTCTGAAGAAGCATTAACGCAACTCAGAGACATTAACACCAACACCAAGAGTAGACTTGTGCAATTCTGAAATTGAGGACATACCCTTAACGAAACAAAAAACTGAAATTTTCGCTTGAATTTCATTGCTATTTTTTTACTCTTACTCACGCTCACACTCTCAATGCAGCTCCACTTCTTCTCTTGTTCTTCTTTCTTTGTCCGCTTCTCCCCATGTCCCCATTAATGTATAGAATCCTTTATTTGCTCAATAATGATTAAATCTATGAATATTATATATATATATATGCAATACAGTTCAAAACTTTGAGGTCACTTAGTTTTTGAAAGAAAAATTTGATAGGTAAGATTTACTGGCCAAAAATAAAACCTTTCGTATTTTGCCATTCATTTCTCAGAGAACTTTTGCTAGTTTTATAGATTCAAATTATTTGCAAACCTATTATCCTTTAGAAAATTCACAAATGTCAATCAATGTAATGAGAAGTCATAACAGGTCTGAAGAGCACTGCAAAATTTGGCAGTAAAATTAATGAAGTGATCTGACAAGGAATCATAAGATCAGCTGGGTACAATCATATATCCTAAGGAGAAGCCTTTCTCTCTCGTGCTTTATAGAAATTCACATTTTGTGTTTTCTGAGTTTCCTTTTCCAAATCTGTACCAAGATACTGATTGATGGTATATGGCATGGAAATAGCTAATACGAAAATGCTAAGTAAACTTGACGAGGTGAGTTTGCAGTTTCTCTTTAATCAACACATTGAATTTGCTGCAATCCTACAGGAAGAATGCTATTAAATATTAATTACCGGCGGTGATTGAGGTTTTTATTGCAGCGTTTATAATCTCAGACAGCTTGTAGCAATGTAGCTCTGATAACAACATGGGCTCCAAGGATTTGTAAATTGTAGATATTCAGGCGATCACTTTCTCCGCTACAAACCATGTTTTATTTGCAGCATAATAGGAGTGAATTAGATAAAAATCAGGCAATTACTGCACTTGTGAAGCTTCTTAATTTTTTTTTTAGTCTGTAAATTAGAAATGTTGATATCAGTGTTCAGCAGATAAATGGCAAACTCCTGTAGAAAATAGAAATTTGTAGTACACCTCCAGCTAAATATGGATTCCAAAATTAAGTAATTTTATTAAAATGCAAAAGATTCCACCTTTTTACATTTTATTGTATTTTTTCTTCTTTTGGGCCTGCTAAGGATTGACGGTAGTGCTGAAAAAGCCACCGGAAAGATGAGAGCTTATAGTACTTTATGTATCATAGACAGGCTTTTTGTAATTTGTCAAAGGCTGAATAAAATCAACACATACATGGTCATGGTTATTTGAATGGCATCTGAAAAGCATATGAATCGTGTATTTTCAGCATTTTGCATTATTTTATTGATCTGATGCTGTCAACTGTAAAAAATATTATCAAGAACTGAACTGACTTCTTGTTCTACCATCTAGGGACGTTAAAGCGTATGATTTATTATCACTTAATTATTTAATATAATCTCCACCAAGATATTACTAGCACTATAAAACATGGAAAACAATATTTACTTTGGCCGTAGTCAGACACTTGAAGCCAAAAAAAATCAGCGTTTAAGCCGTTAAACTGTTGAACTAATTATTTTGTCTTGAGTAATGAGGAGATTGGAGTAAGTATTTTTAACTGAATTTTGAATAACTGTGATGGAAGTTAAGTGTGTGGAAGGCTATCAATAAGCAAGTTTGTAGTAGCTAAGATAGGGAATTATAATAATGGAATTGGCCATTTGGTAAAAGAAAACACATATTTGAGCAATGCTCCTTGTGGAAGATTAAAGTGTGTGTTATTAAGCTGTTTTGATACAATCCATTGTAATAAAATGTGGAAGAATAATATATTGACAAAATATATTCTAATTTTATTGTATATTTCAGTTTCAAGGAAAACCTAATTTCAGCTTCTTACACTGAGGTTATTGTCCTCACTCTGTTCTTAGGAAATACTAATAGCATTCTCGAAAACATAAAGTGGAACATACAAATTAAAAGCGTTAGATGAAAATAATTGGCTTTCCCTCTGCAAAAATCAATATGGGTTTAATTACTTATCCTGTTCTAATAGGTTTAGAATTAACTAAAATGTCTTCAGACATTTAGTAAATTAACATTGGAACAAATACATTTTATCTCAAAGCTGCTTTTTAGATAAGCACAAATTAATCCAGCAAATTGGCATATGTTGGTAGACATTTTAGGATTATCTGTCTGGGAGTTTATAGTATTTCCATAGGGTAATTCTTATGTACAAGAATTTGCATTCTTTCTGTGGATATATTTTTTTTTACACGAGCTTTCATGTAGTATGTGCGTGTGTTTTATTTACAGGGGGTATGGTACCAAAGAAATAATGCACCCAGGCACTAGTAACCCTAGGCTCATCCATGTATCCATTGCCAATATATCAAACAAAATAATTAAATGTTGGTCATAAAAGCTAAGCTAAACATAAAAAAAAGAAAAACGTTTGACACTTAGAATCTCTAGGCAGTCTGACATATTAGCAAAGTATGGAATGGATTTTGGCAAGTATTAAAAAAAATAATTCATAGTGGAATAAGTATGTTTAAATCATCTTATGATGGCATATCAATATATTAATAATATATATATATATAATATAATATATGGAATATTATAATTATAACCTTTTTGTATTTTGCTGGAAAAAAAACTTTCACGCCCTTGGGTTTTTCCTCATACTATATGACGTTTAAAATACTGATTTAACCTCTAATTACACTATAAAAGTATAACTCCTCATTATTTTCTTTTGACTTATCAAACCTACAAAGTCAGCTGTTTTATTTCCCATCCGTTTTTTAAATTATAATTCCATTACAGCTAAATATCTCAAAATATTAAATAATGGTGTAAGGAGGCATGAGTCAATAAGCATTACAGAATGTGCAAATATGTTCCTTCTATTGGCACGTCAGTTATGTTACGCTACCCGTTTCTTGATTTTATATGTCAAGTTGGCATTGCCTGTTGAGTACATTTACATTATAATTGGTCAATTTTATAGTTTAGTCAGATGTATGCTTACTGGAACCGTCAGCAACTTGCATTGTGCGAGCAATCAGTTCTGCGTTATAAATAAAAGTCTTACCAATATGGGAACTGTCAATCACACTGGGTGGACTTTAAAGCAAGGAGAATTATTGTCAGTACTGTATATCTTACCTAATGTGACCAGGAATTTGCACACTGACAAGAGTACTGACGGGCCTTTCAGGAAGGGGCTTCAGAACATTGTGTGGTGGGGGCTGGCTGCATTGCATTTTGTAAAACTGTATCTGAATCAACCTCATTGATTATATACATACAGATTGTGCTTAATTAGTTTGTAGCATTTATTGAGTTTTCATCTTCAAGTTTTATTACACTCAATTTACCGTAGATCTCTAATACGGGTTAACTGGAGTTAAAGATAGATAAAGAAAATAATAAAGCAACATGCATTTTCATTATAAACAGTCAGTGTCGCCTGTTTGCATTTCGAGTGCATGCCAAAAGGCTACTTTCATGTACAGTGTCAAAGGCAGAACTGATTTAGTTAGCAAAGTATCACAGCGAAACATTTTCATTACTAAGTAAATGTAGAGGGACAGAAAAAGACTCATATTGTTTGCATCTAAATAATTACAGGATTATGATTTATACTACTTAACGAAAAATAAGCAGATTTGCCCACAAATTTTATTAAGTATGAGACCATATGATATATTGTATGTGCAAATGTATGTTTACTTAAGCTTTGTAGAAGGAAAATAGTGGGGTACAATAGTTGTTTTGTGGGGGGGGGATATATTTAAATTTGTACAAATCCAAATGCAGAAGTCTAACAGGCATTAGTAGCAAGAAGGAGGAGGTGGTTCTGCCACTTTACACATCCCTGGCCAGACTTCACCTAGCGTATCGTGTACAGTTCTGAAGACCCCATCTCCAGAACAGTTCAGAAGGAGAACTCAATCTCTCTCTCTCTCATGCTCTCTGAATGTGTCCCTACCTTCTCTAACCGTCCGCTTCCGCATCTTCTCTGTCATCCTCTTCATGATCTTGTTCAGCTCTCTTCTATCTTCTGTTGGCTTTCTTCTAGTTTAGCCATTTTAATCTCCTTTTTTCAGGCTTTGTTGGCATCTTTGTATGCCATAAATGATACTACCGACCCCTCGCTTTTATAATGCTTAAATGGCAATTGTTTATTCCTTATCTCCTGTTTTACTTTCCAGGTAAGCCACATTGGTTTTGATTTGTTTCTTTTGTATTTGTTTCCCATATTGGGATGTGTAACTTTGCAATATGTGCTTAAAGGTATTCCATTTGTCCTCTGTGTTTAACCCAGAGAACAATCCATCCCAGTCTATACATTCCATGGTGGACCTTACCCTGTCAAAGTTTGCCCTTCTGAAATTAAGTGTTTTGATAGAGCAGTTACCCATTTGCTTTTTGGAATTAATCTCAAATGAAACCATGTTATGGCCACTATTTCCCAAGTGTTCTCTTACTTTAATGTTTGAAATAAGTTCCTCATTGTTAGTTATTACCAGATCTAGACAGGCATCCATTCTGGTTGGGGTCTCTACTAATTGCGACATACATTGGTCATTAAGCAGGTTCAGAAACTTGCTGCCCTTAGTAGAACACGTTCCACTATTCCAATCTATATCTGGGTAATTAAAATCTCCCATGACCAAAACTTAATTTCTATTTGCAGCCTTTTCGATTTGAAATAGCAGCTGATCTTCCCCCTCATTGCTAATGTTGGGTGGCTTGTAGCATACACCCACAAGTAATGTGTGACTATTTTTACTATCTAGGTTAATCTCGACCCACAGCGTCTCCACATTACTACTGTCATCATGCACATCTTCCTTAATACTGGGCTTAAGTTTAGGGTTTGCATATAAACAAATCCCTCCCCATTTTCTATTTACTCTGTCCCTTCTAAAAAGTGAATATCCTTGTAAGTTTACTGTCCAGTCATGCGTATCATCCCACCACGTTTCCGTGATACCGATCAAGTCATATTGTTCATTACTTACCAATATTTCCAGCTCACCCATTTTGTTTGCCAAGCTTCTCGCATTTGCTAAAAGACATTTAAGGTTACTACCCATTTCTGGTGTAACAGTTGACAAATAATTCTTGACAGCAGGTTTTGTACTATGCAACACCATATTGTCTGTGCTAACCCCACTAGTGCTCTCACCCCCTTTTCCCATAGCTAGACCTCCTTCCGAGTCTACTCTAGCTAGCACTTCATTTCTATATTTATCCTCCCCCCCAGAACCTAGTTTAAAAGATCCTCAATTCCCCTAGCCATCCTCTCCCCTAGCACTGCAGCCCCCTCCTCATTGAGGTGCAGTCCATCCCTGCTGTAGAATCTGTAGCCGACTGTAAAGTCTGCCCAGTTCTCCAAGAAACCAAATCCCTCTTTCTTACACCACACTCTTAGCCACGCATTGATCTCCCTAAGCTCCTGCTGTCTCCCTGAAGTAGCGCGTGGTACTGGTAATATTCCAGAGAACATTACCTTGGAGGTCCTTTGCCTAAGTTTCTGACCTAGTGCCCTAAACTCATTTTTAAGGACCCCCCACCTGCCCTTAACTATGTCGTTAGTACCAATATGTACTACGACCGCTGGATCATCTCCAGCCCCTCCCAACAATCTGTCTACCCGGTCCACAATATGTCGAACCCGAGCACCCGGGAGACAGCATACTGTTCGGCATTCGGGGTCCTGGCGACAGATTACCCTATCAACCTTCCTTATAATTGAATCCCCTACCACCAGCACCTGTCTAGCCTTCCTAGCCAACTGGCTCCCCACTATGCTGGAGAGGCTACTCTCCTGGCTGCCCCAGAAATGCTTCCTCTGAGCTGGTCTCCCCAGCATCTTCGCACAAACTGGCAAACATGTTGGGGTGATCTAGCCCAGAACAAACCTCCCTAGCTCTCCGGCCCCTGCTGCCCAGCTCTCTGCCATCGAGACCTCTTCTTCCCCATCTCCACTCAGCACTGGCCCCAGCCATTGCCTGCTCTGTAAGCAGCAAGCTCTTCTCCATGTTGTCTATGTCCCTCAGTGTTGCCAGTTGCCTCTTTAGAGCTATCACAGTACATTCAAAAAAGCAACCTGCTCACACTTGCAACAGCGGTATGGCCCCTGGGGAGCTCGCTCCAAGAGCACATACATTTTGCAAGACATGCACTGAGTGGCATTTTCCAACATGCCTACTAATGTAAGACACAAAATATAAATATATTATATGGAATTACAAGGATGTATACTTTACCCTCCTTTTTGCTTTTTAACTCCTTCTTTGCTTGTAATTCCTCACTTAGAGATGTCACTTAGGAGATTCGCCCCAGCTCAGGATTCGCTTGTGTGTCCAAGCTAAATGCAACTGCAAAAAGCCAGTCAGCATGCATACCTTGGAATGTGTACCCAATAAGTAGACACAACTACCTTGAATTGAGTACAGCAGGAATGAACAGTTTATTGTTGTAAAACATAGACTCGTATATCCACAGAACTGCATTAACATAAATCAACAGATACATGTATTCAACCCAACATTTAATTCCCCTGGCAGCAATCCTATTGATGGGATTAGTTACACAATGGAGTTCCTACCTGTGCTATCTTTGTTTGACAGCCAGGCTGGAGCCATCTCTGAGTACCTTGGGGCGCTGTATGACAGGTCATTCTTTCACAATGACCACCAGACTTCTTTGAATGTACACAAAAGCATGTAGGCTGATAATTTATATAAAGATTGGAACAAAGGGAAATAAGCAAACACCCTAAGAAGTTGTTACAGTTAGTAAAAATTAACTTTTTACTATTAAAAGTAACAATTTGAACTTACAGAACATAGATATATTTAAACAACAAAATGTATACACATACATACGTATGGCTCCAGCCCACTCTAAACTCCAGTTCCTCAAAACCAGTTTAAGCTAAAAGTGTTAACCGTTATGCTTCTAACATCATTTATCTTATGTGTAGTACATGTATGTTTCTGAGGGGCGTCCCCTTGAATGTAGCCTCTAACTTATCTCCCCACATACAGGGCACATTTAACCTCTTATAACCCACACTGTCCAGCATCACAATATTCCACACAACCAATATAGTTAAATGTTAAAAAATAACATAATTAGATTTATGTGTTAAATATTGGGATGAAATTTGATAACAATTTCTTAATAAATACGTCTAACTCCTAATTCAGTTGCATATATTTTAATATATGAGTAGTGTGGTAGCCTTTTTTATGCTACAGTCATTGGTTTATTTTTTAGTTGTCTGTACATATGCGGGGGTCCAACAGTTTTTAATGGCATACAATGCATGTGTAAAAATGTCTGTATCTGTTTAAGTCAAATTAACACACACCCAATATCATAATTTAGTTGAACTTGTTTTCATTTGATTTTTTTTACTCTCACAATCTGGCCTCCTCAACTGCACACTTTTTTCAACCACTGTTAACATTAATTAAGATTTAAAATAGTAAATCAGTAAATCAACTTTTTACTTTACATACTTTACACACAAAATGTTTCAGGTAGTGACCCCATTTGTAGTGAAAAGCCAATATCTTAATATTGTTAATATAAAATATTAACAATATTAAGATATTTAAAACCTTGTGATATTTAAGATTCATGTATTTATTAATGTTTTTGTTCTAGAAGGGTATGCTTCATACTTATTCTTTATATTGCTTGATCTGTTGAGATCATTGAAGTTAGATTGCAATGTTTTAAGTGTACATACTGTTAGTATGGTGTAGACTCTTTTTGATAAACACTCTTTGGAGGTCTTTGAAGTCTGAATGGAATACACCATACATTTGGGCCACCAAATTTAGAAGCCATTTTGGACAACACAGAGCATAGTTTAGAAATGGTATATTGAACCAAAATATGTTTTAAACTCTAAAACTTTGGCCCTTATGTAAGTGCAATCTTTAATTTCTTATTAAACTCCTATTTGTGACCCTACATATGGCGCACTCCTCTTCTTTTTTCCTCTTCTTTAGTTGCAATTCTGGAGGAGTGGGGAACTCCATATATTGAAGAATGGTAGAAGCACCATCAGTGAACAAGGGATCTGGAGTTCATCAAGCAGCGTGGATTTGTAATTGCAACATATATTCTTGTGTATGTTACAAATGCTATTTATTTTTTAGGTGACCACTGAAAAAAAAAAAGAATTGACAGGGATCTGTTAAGATTTCCCTAAAATAACTTGAGCATTATCATTTTTGTTTACATTTAAACTAGCACGCAAAATGTAAACAACACAAATTGTTTTTTCTTGTTTTCAGTCCAGCCAATGGAGGTCGTTCATGTGCAGGACCAAGTTATGAGCTACAGCTTTGTAATACTGAAGACTGTGACAAAGATTTTATTGACTTCCGTGAGGAACAGTGCAAACAGTGGGATCCATACTTTGAATATCAGAATACAAAACATCATTGGCTTCCATATGAGCATCCTGACGGTACACTTGCCATTTTGTTGAAATACTATACAATTGTATGGAGAAAAATAATAAAATATATACATTTGCAGACTTTCCAAAAGTTAAATCTTTAGAAAATGCATACTTAAATGTATGTTATACACAGTAATATGTATATGTCCTGCTGTTAATGAGTTACCTTTGGGAAATAAGTACATAGATACATTTTACACTAGAAGACCCAAAATAACATGTGGCTGGTAATTGCCTTTTTTAAATTTGGTTGGGTGTTTGTTGATTGCAAAAGGCATAAATTGAATAGCATTATTTTCTTTGTTATGCCCCTTAAAGCAAAGTTTGCTAATGAATAATTTTCTTTTAGTGGGAGTGTGTTAACCTCTTGACGACAATTGATGGCACGTCACGCAAAAACATTCAGTTAGCGAACGGTGTTGCTGTACGTTGAGGTATTCAGCAACACTGAGATCGGCATCAGGGGCCATGCCTAAAATGTCTTTATAGCGGGGCAATCAGCGACACTGAACACCCAACCCCCAATGCAAGATTTTGCTACTCGCAAGATGTTGGTGCGTAAAGAAGTTGGCAAAGTTTCCAAGAGGGTCTCTCCAGACCCTCCTGAGAACTCTGGCTCCCCTTGCAAGTTGAATACAGGTACTGCATTTAACCAAGCAAGTCAATGGAGCCCAGCTTTGTAATCACAATGTAATTAGTAAAACAAAATATATAAAAAATATAAAAGAAAAAAAATGTTTAAAAAATAAATTAAAAAAAACATGTAAAAATAATTCTCCACTGATGTCCCCATCAGGGGAACCTTCCCGTTCAAATTTTTTTTTAAAAAGGCCAAAAAATATATACAGTATCTCACAAAAGTGAGTACACCCCTCACATTTTTGTAAATATTTTATTATATCCTTTCATGTGACAACATTGAAGAAATTACACTCTGCTACAATGTAAAGTAGCGAGTGTACAGCCTGTCTAACAGTGTAAATTTGGTTTTCCCATCAAAATAACTCAATACACAGCCATCAATGTCTAAACCTTGGCAACAAAAGTGAGTACACCCCTACGTGGGCCCAATTAGCCATTTCCCCTCCCTGGTGTCATGTGACTTGTTAGTGTTACAAGGTGAGCAGGTGTGTTAAATTTTTTGTTATCGCTCTCACTCTCTCATACTGGTCACTGGAAGTTCAACATGGCACCTCATGACAAAGAACTTTCTGAGGATCTGAAAAAAATTGTTGTTCTACATAAAGATGGCCTAGGCTATAAGAAGCTTGCCAAGACCTTGAAACTGATGCACAAGAAAGCCTGCAAACAGTTTGCTGAAGACAAACAGACTAAGGACATGGATTACTGGAACCATGTCCTGTGGTCTGATGAGACCAAGATACATTTATTTGGTTCAGATGGTGTCAAGCGTGTGTGACGAGCAGGTGAGGAGTACAAAGACAAGTGTGTCTTGCCTACAGTCAAGCATGGTGGTGGGAATGTCATGGTCTGGGCCTGCATGAGTGATGCCGGCACTGGGGAGCTACAGTTCATTGAGGGAACCATGAATGCCAACATGTACTGTGACATACTGAAGCAGAGCATGATCCCCTCCCTTCAGAGACTGGGCTGCAGGGCAGTATTCCAACATGATAACGATTCCAATCACACCTCCAAGAAGACCATTGCCTGGGGGAGCGCAAGGTCTCTTACATCCACCAGTTGCCACTGGAAGAGGACTCCAGTGGCAACCTGTGAAGCTCTGGTGAACTCCATGCCCAAGAGGGTTAAGGCAGTACTGGAAAATGATGGTGGCCACACAAAATATTGACACTTTGGGCCCAATTTCGACATTTCTACTTAAGGGTGTACTCACTTTTGTTGTTTAGACATTAATGACTGTGTGTTGAGCTATTGTGAGGGGACAGCAAATTTATGCAGACTGTACACTCACTACTTTACATTGTAGCAGAGTGTCATTTCTTCAGTGTAGTCACATGACAAGATATAACAAAATATTTAGAAAAATGTGAGGGGTGTGAGATTTGTGAGATACTGTATATAAAAAAATATTTTCATGAGCATGGGGTGTCTACTTTTAAAATTAACACAGGGGGAAAGAGGACCACATGTCAAATTTCCAATATGAAAAATACACATGTCCCAAATGTGGCCTTTTAGCCCCCAAACAACCCAACAAAGCCATGCATGTGAGGGTATGACTGTACTCAGGAGGTTTTACTGAATATATATTGGGGTGTTCTGTGACAGTGACATATACCAGGTCCTGTAAGTTCATGCCTGAAGTAAAATCTCTGTGAAAAAAATGACTGGTAGTAGAATTAGTGCTTGGAAAGAGTTAAAATATTAGCATTTGAAATACCTTAGGGTGTCTAGTCCTCAGAAAATATGGTTTGATGGAGTTAATTGCATTGGCCAGCTTCAAAGATACCCTAAATAGCACATGGAGAAGAATTAACAGATTTGGAAAAAATGGTTTTGAAATAGCAAAATCCTACTTGTACTTATTGCCCCATAACGTGCCGAAAAATAATGAAAATTAGGAAAGTAGAAAATTACAGCTAAACACGAGCACCACAGAAATATTAACATGAAGGGTACAAAAAATAAAATCAGCCATTATCCCGAAGGGGTTAAACATATCTCTTTGTATTTGTAAATACTATTATGCATTTTATAAAAGCATATGGCTCGACAGAGACCTGCGTGATAGAAGTTGCCATTTTTAGTTAAACTATCCTGCTTCACAGTCCAAAAGCTGGATATGTATATATGAGAAAACAAACAGGTATAACTTCATGCAGTTTATCTAAGTTTTAAATAATCTGTTCTGAACCATTTAACTTTAAAATGAAACACTGTTGTGTTCAATAAAATGAGATGGTGAAACACTTATCTAGCTCTGATATCTGGCTCTATGTAACTCGTTTTATATATATATACCTGGCAACCAGTTGCACCTGGCTTCTTTAAACAAATGACAACTTTTTTGTGTTGCTGTATTGCATGATCTATGTGTTTTGTGCACTTTGCACACTTTCTATAAAAAATATATATACATTTTTTAGAAAAAGAAAGATGCCATCTTTACTGTCAATCAAAGGAAATTGGTGATGTTGTGTATATGAAGAGAGTAGCACATGATGGAACACTCTGCTCATACAAAGACTCTCATAGCATTTGTGTTCGAGGTGAATGTCTGGTAAGTAATTCAAATGTTATAGAATTGATATTAAGAGAACGCTTACAATGTACAGTGTCTCAAAGGAAGGGTTATGAAACCCATTCATATCCACATTGCTAAGGCAAGGTACTATTTGATTATGCTGTTTAAATGTATAGTCAGGGCCAGCCTTGTGAATATGGGAGATAATGAATGCATAAATGTGTGGATAAATTGAGAGATAATTAATGAATTAATGTGTGGATGAATTGTGTGAATTAATTGTGAGAATGTATTAAAGAATATGTGTAAATGATTTGTGTGAATGAGTGAGAATGAATAATTGTGTGAAGGAATTGTGTAAATGACATGAGTGAATGAGTGAATGAGTGAGTGACTGTATAAGTGTTTTGTGTGTATCATAGATGTATAAGTGATTTGGGGAAAGGCAAAGATGGCACAATCAGGGTGTTTGAGCTTTGGGGACCAAGATGGCATGGGCAGGGTGTTTATAGGACAGGCTGTTTGGGGATAAAGATGGCTTAGGCTGGGTTGTAATTTGTGTGTGTAATCTGGGTGCTGGTCAAGTTCTATGTGGATACCAGGGCTGGTTTTTGGGTGTGCAACCTGTGATCTATGCCTGTAAATTAGGTATTTTAATCTACACCTTTAATGCTGAGTTTATATGTGATTTCCAGTTGATCTATACCTGCAAAGTCGGATTTGTGTGTTATTCTGTTGATCTATATCTGATATGCTATGTTTCCATACATTTTCTTTCTGTATACCTGGGTTTGGATATCATATTTAGTTGATCTATACCTTCAGTGCTGGGTTTACATGTGATCCCCAGTTGATCTATACCTGCAAAGCTGGGTTTGTGTGTTATTCTGTTGGACTATACCTGCAATGCTATACACGCAAGTGTTGTTTATGTGATCTATACCTGAACTACAGGCAGGAAGGAAAAGAGGTGTGGCATAGTGAATGAGGGGAGAGGACCTTTCAAAGTCACGGTAGTGTCAGAAGAAGGGAATACTGCACTGACTCTTACAGACTTGCCCTAATCTGCAGTCAGTTGTGGCAAATATTTTTTTTTTGGTGTGGGAGCGGAGGGAGTGATTGCATGCTAGGGTGCGTGGAGGGAGTGCAAAGGAAATAATTGCCTAGGATCCAATTTTTTTGTTACAAAGATTGTTTTTTAACTATGTATTTAAGGTTCATTTTTGTTACCAGTGTTTCCAGCTATATATTAATGTACTTGTTTGCACTTGCACATAAATTTCTAATTAAAACTAGTTGTTTGTTACAATATTTTTTTCCCTTTCTTTTTTGGCGAGGGGACGCCAGAGAATTAGTCTGCACAGGGCGCCTGAACACCTAAGGCCGGCCCTGTGTATAGTTCTTTCCTGTTTAATGCATTGTAATACATTCCACTTCCCCTTTAGCAAGTTAAGGTACTATGAAACTCAAATACAGGAAGAGACAAGTGATAAAACATACAATTAGATTTCTGAAAGGATTTTTTTTACTAATGGAACATTCTGTCTAGAATACAGTGCCTTGAAAACATTTGTCCTTTTACAATTCTTTCTGTTTTGCATATTTATCACACGTAAATGTTTCAGACCATCAAACTAATTGTATTAGACAAAAATAATCAGAGTAAACACAAAATGCATTTTTTAAATTGTTAGTTCTGTTAGAGAGGGACCCTAGGAGCAATTATTTCTAATGAAATAAAGGTTAGCAAACAATGCAATAAAGCATTTGGTGAAGCAAGCAGGAGGCTGGTTTGCATAGGGAGAAGCATTAGTAGCAGGAAGAGTGAGAGGATTATGCTACTTTACAGATCTCTGGTCAGGACTCACCTAGAGTATTGAGTACAGTTCTGGGGACCCCATCTCCAGAAGGATATAGACACATTGAATAGAGTTCAGAGGAGAGCTGCAAAAATGTTAAGTGGTTTGCAGAACAGAAATTGTCAGGAAATATTAAATGATCTTAATATGTATAGCTTGGAAGAAAGAAGGCAATCTTTACTTGAGGAACAATGTTAGAACAAGGGGTCATGGTCTAAAACAAAAGGGTCAGAGGCTTGGATGTAATGTAAGGAAGTTCAACTTTAGTAAGAAAGTGGTGGATAAATGAAGTTCCCAGCAGAAGTGGTGAAGGCTAATACAGTTATGGAATTTAAACAGGTGTGGGATAGACATAAAGATATCCTCACTTTAAGACCTGACCAAAGACTGAAAGGTGTTTAAGCCCCTTACATCAGGAAGAATGGGCAGTTTAGATGGGCCGCCTGGTTCTTAATGCTGCCAATTTCTAGTTTCTATGTAAAAATCAAATAATTAGAAACTGTCTTGCAAAGTGGTGACATAGGCTTAAAAGGTTTAAAAATGCAGCACGGGAACTAAAGGAATTATTTTATATCACGTGGATGGCCGAGTGGGTGTGCGTCTCTTATCTGGAGAACACATGGCACCGGGATGCATCCATGAAGGACCCACCTCGCAACTTATAGGACTTAAAGGATCTTCTGCTAATGTCTTAGTGACATATACCACAGCATACCTTCAGAAGTCTAGTGGAGTCCATGCTTCAGTGGGTCAGGGCTGTTTTGGCAGCGAAGCGGGGCCTACATAATATTAGGCAGGTGGTCATAATGTTATGCATATATATATATATATTAGGGCTGCAACTAACGATTATTTTAATAATCGATTAGTTGGCCGATTATTTTTTCGATTAATCGATTAATCGGATAAAAAAATCAATATGCATATTTTTCGTTTATTTACAATTTAATGAACTGGATGTTAAAAAACAACTTAAAATGTACATTAACATTCTTATTTTGTTAAGATGTAATAAAAAAACAATATTTTCAAAGTACAAGAACCCAAACACAATATTTAGCCCTGCACCCACACCCTCACTGCTGCCCTGCACCCACACCCTCTCTCTGCCCTGCCACCCACACCAGACAGCCCTGCACCCAGTCACCCAGTCTCCCACTCTGCCTGGGAAGGGAGACAGCTCTGCCCTGCACCCAGCCCAGCACCCACACTGTGACCTGAACCCACACCCTCTCCCCCATCCTGCCCTGCACCCAGTCTCCCACTCTGCCCTGCGCCAGCTCCTGCACCCACAACTCTGCCTGCACCCACACTCTGACTGCACCCAACACCCTCGACCCGCCATGCCTGCCCTGCACCCACACCCTACCCAATCCCTGCCCTGCACCCAGTCTCCCACTCTGCCTGCACCCAAGCCCTGCAACCCCCATTCTGACATGCCACCCACACTGCTGACCTGCACCCAACGCCCTCACCCCCATCCTGCCCTGCACCCAGTCCTCCCACTTCTGCCGTGCACCCACAACTCTGCCTCTGGCACCCCCGACCACCACCTGCCCCTCCACCCAAAACTCTGACCCTGCCCTGCAGGCCCAACACCAACCACCACTGCACGCAAGTCTCCACCGCCCTGCCCCTGCACCCCACCCACACTCTGACCTGCACCTGCGCACACCTGCACTCCCCATCCTGCCCTGCACCCGAGTCTCCACTCTGCCTGCACCCCACATGCCCTGCCCTGGACACTCCAGTCTCCACTCGCCCCTGCACCCCACCCACACTCTGCCCTTGCAACCCGCACTCTGCCCTGCACCCCCACCCTCACTCTGCCCTACATCACAACTCTGCCCTGCACCGCACACTCCTGCCTGCACCCACACTCACACCCTGCACCACACTCACACCCAGCCCTGCCCAGTCTCCCACTCTGCCCTGCACGCGCCCACCCTGCCTGCCCACTGCCCACACTTACACCCTGCATACACCACACCCGCCCACCGCTGCCCTGCACCCAGTTCCACCCTGCCTGCCACCACACTCTGAACCCTGCCCCTGCACCCCACTCTGAGCCCTGCCCTTCCCCTGCACCCAACACTAACACCCCAAGCCCTGCACCCAGTCACCCACTCTGACACTCACACATAGACACTCACACATAGACATTCACACATAGAGAATCACTTACCTCAGCTATGGACTCGTTCCACTTCCAAGCTTCAAGAAGTTGAAAACTTTATTCAGACGCGGACAAACATCCTTTTCTTAATTGAAGCTCAAAGAAGGCGGAGACTGCAGAGCGCGTAGCAGAAGCCGGGAAACGCTCACGGAGGTAGGTAAAAGGAGCCGAGTGCTCCAACAACGAATTGATCACTCGATTCGTTGTTTCAGCCCTAATATATATATATATATATACATACCTGGGAACTCTCCAGGTTTGACTCGGAGATCCTCTGGGTCATGGGAGCGGGGTCTTGACACGTCCACTTCCTGCCTATTTGCCCTTTAAGATGGAACTCCCACCGACGTCAGCAGCAGGGCCAGACTGGGAATGAAAAGCAGCCCTGGAAACATTTGGAGACCAGCCCCATATATTGTATCTCGCGGTCATGCTCTTATACCCACACGCACCCCTTATACATACCCGAGTCACACTATTTGCCATTCAAATAGCTATAACTCATTCTTTTATATCACATTATTATTCAAATCCCAGAAACCAAATGTTAAAAGGCCCATATAAGTACCTGGGGAACAGACAGAATCTTAACGTCTCAGGGTCCATGTGTAAGGGATACAGATGACATCAGTGCTATGCAGATTGTAAAGCAATATAACCTTATGTAAAGGGATTAGGAGGACATCAGTACTCTAAAAACGATAAATCATTCAACATAGGAAGCCTGAATACACATTATAGTGTGGAACCTTTTTCAAAGTTTTATTAGTTTACATAATTTACTAAAAATAATGTGCCTTAAAACTGTAATAAGGTGGAAACTCTTACAGGTAATGAAAAATATTTATAATAATAATTATAAATAAATACAAAATGTAAACTGTTTAGCTACACCGTAGCTTATATTAAGCAATTCTTATAAACTTTGGTAAAAAGTGCAAAATGTTTTTATTTTATTGTGCAAAAAGCCCTTACAGGGCAAAACACAGAAAACCACTAAATGTGGCATAGAATTAAAGTACTATGCAAACAAACAGTGAAAACATTAAGAGTATTGAGATACAAAAACCATTTTAAATAACCAATAATCCTTGCAGCAAGCTACTCTTGGAAGCTAGAACATCAATGATGGTATCATTGTTCAGGCTCATCAATATGTCTTTTTCTATTGACATCAGCATAAAGGCCTCCAAATGCTGTTGGGATAGGGAGTTGCGGAGTCTGTTCAGGATGTATTTAAGTTTTGAGAAAGACCTCTCACATGCCACCTGAGAAGAGGATAGTGTCAAAATTAACTTGTAGGCATTAAAAAGGGAACTGTATGCAAGGCTGTATAAGTTGAAACGTAGAAGTACATTATAGCAGCATATGATGCAGTTCTTGCAAGTCTTGCACTTCCCAGTGTTATGCTGAACACCTGAATGTCCTTCCCCAGAGATCAGATGGATGGCTTCTTCATCTTCTTCATAGGTCACACTATACTCTTCATCAAGAGACATTTTTAGCCTATTCCACTTTAATGCAAAATCAAGCAGTTCAGTTTGCAGTTTTTCTTTAGATGCTGCAGAATCAAATCTTGAGAGTAGTTTACTCAGTCGTTCTAAAGCAATGTGCTTTAAAATGTCCTCAAAATGTTTAGGGTCCAAACATGACAAATCTGCAAACAGATGGCCATGGGTAGTAAACCGGCTCTGCAGACTGTTGATAATCTTGTCCAGTGTTATATTTTACACGTCCACCCTGAATTTGTCACACTCTGATATGATTGGCTCATCATCTGCACATTCACCTACCATCTTCTTCTTTCGGCGTACCCTTCCAGGTATAGGAAAATCATCCTCAATCACAAACTCACAGCCTGCTTTCTCTAACTTCTCATTTCCCCACAAAATGAAATTCTTTGTTGCACTCATAATGCTTTGAAAGTCCCGTTCATGGTCTCTTAAGGTGTCTATTGTCTCTGTCACCATTCGATATGCCTGAAGAACATCCAGACCCTGGGTTTGCAGGTAAAGAGACAAGGGAGAGGTATGTTTGAAAATAAATAGGTACATTTGGGCTGTGATTCAAGATTGAAACTTTCTCAGTGACTCTAGGAATGTCCCAGCCTTGTACCTTGTTTCTGCATTAAAAACATGAGATGTTGAGATTTCAGCCATGGCCTGAATGAGTTCCACATACATTGCTTGGCTTTGGTCATTAAATGAACCAAACACTTTGGTCAGTGCTGCATCCTTGGCCCACCACCTTGTTTCTCCAATAACAGACAGATCTAAAAGACTGCTCTCTCCAAACAGTCATGCGGAGGTAGGATTCACGAATAAACACAGCACAAGAATTTAGAAGTCCAAATAACGATACTGCCTGTATAGAAATCTTGGTGACATCCATTATGACTAAATTAAGTACATGTGCATAGAACCATACATGAATTTAGCCAGGTGCTTTGCTGGTTAACCATGTAGTAAACCCACTGTACTGTCCTTGCATATTTGAAGCTCCGTCTGTTGCATTGCCAACACAATTGGTGATATCAATATCCATGGACTCTAGAACTTCACAAACTAGGTCACAAAGATCCTTTCCTTTGGTAGATGTACAATTTATCACCGCTACAAGCTGTTCATGCACCACATCTGTGACATATCGAATAATAATGGAACATTGATCAGAGACGTTTATGTCTTGTGTTGTGTCCAGCTGTACAGAAAACATACCAGCTTCTTTGATTTCTTTAGCTATACTTTCCTTTATGAGTGCTGAAATTATAGAGATAATACTATCAACTGTAGTTTTAGAAATCATTGTTACAAGGCTGCCACGTCCTCTACTGCCCTCTGCACCTTCATGTTGTTTTTTACTCTTTTTAATTATGTCATCAAGATGACCTTTGAGCATAGGGTCAAATTTACTCAGCAGTAGAAGAATTTCTAAAAAATTGCCATGGTCAACTTTTTCATCCAATAAAGTATAAGCAGCTTCAGTAGATGCTCTATAACTCAATCCTCTTTTGCCTATAAATTTTACAGTTTCAATTACTCTTTCAAGAATTGCACGCTTTCTCTTCACTTCTTGTTTTCTGGCAGACATTTGTTTCTCATGAAACCCACTACGTAAGTCCATGCCCTTACACTTCATGAGGAAGGCTTCTGAAGTTGTATTATGAAGATTGCTTCCTTCATGTTCTTCAATTCTTTGGTACATATGTTTGTCATCAAAGTACCAACCAATAAAAGCACTGTTGTCTGTTTCTCTACTGAAAGCAAGACAGACCATGCCACAAAAAGCTCCATGACTGCGTGAATATGTTAACCACTGATGTTTTTTCCCATCTCTTCTTTGGTACAACTTTTTGGAATTCAAGTTGAGGACATCTGGTTGGGAAGGATGGAACTTTAAAAAGGCACTAAGATTTTCTGATGATGGCCTAAAAAAACAGTTTTTATCTTCAATTATGTCATGCACACCTTCAAGAATGGATGTTGTTGGTTTTTCAGTCACTTGTTGGGACTCTTCAATATACTCAACTGAAATTTCTTCATCACCTTGTAGATCAATACACGCTTCTACAATGTGCTTAGTGGCCTCACTAGTTATCGCTGTGCTTTGTACAGCTGCATGTGCAGCAATGCTACAGCTGGCGCTGGTGCCTTCATGTAAATCTTCATCATCTTCACAATCCAATACTTGTTTGCTTTCAATGGTCTTAAACATAGAACTGACTTTTTGGCACTGGCTTGCATCCTTTTCTAATATTTTTTTTTTCTTATCACGTTCTTTTTCTGCCCCTCCTTTCTGATGTTTTCTTTTTTCCTTCTCCCTTTTTATCCATCAACTCTAAAAAAGAGACATTTCCAGGTTAAGAGTCCCTATCCCAAATAGTATATAGTATATGTCGCTAAAAATGGCCTGAAAACCAACAACTCAAAAAATGGCTTGCACAAGGTTCAAAACCTGTGATCACAGCCTTGTACAATTCTACATTGTACCTCCACATAAGAAAGATGTCTGTAAAACAAGAGATGCACAAATGCAGTATAAATTGTATATCATGGGTATACAGGCTGCATACCATTTAAGTAAACACAGGTATAAACCAACTGAACGACAACCACATGCAAAACCTGTAAACACAGGTATAAACCAACTGAACGACAACAGCATGCAAAACCTGTAAACACAAGTATAAACCAACTGAACAACAACTGCATGCAAAACCTGTAAACACAGGTATAAACCAACTGAACAACAACCACATGCAAAACCTATAAACACAGGTATAAACCAACTGAACGACAACCAAACTCAACCAAATACAACATGATTTTATATGGAGTAGCTCAATAACATGAAATCATGTAGAACACAGTTGATTTTTAGCTGTCATGAACAATTTAGACTGCACATCATGCATCATGTGTATTATATTGACCAAAATATGGCTTGATCGAACAAGATGATATATGATTTATAAAGGACAATATTATTGCTGAGGTTTTCGTAACATTTTATCCCTGCTATTTCCAATCTTACAAATATTAAAGGTGCTCTTTCACCTAAGGTGCCCATACAATTAGTGATGTATCATGTAAAAGAAAAATAAACAGATCTCTAATTTTATTTTACATCTCACTGCTCCAAGTCACCTAAAAACTGCATTAACTTTGACTAAGCTGCTGGTGCTACCTAGCAACAGACCTTAGAACATTAAAACAGTGGGTTAGACATGGTTAGTTAGAGTACAGATGATACTGATTACAAATAACTTTTATATGATGTTTACAATAACCTATCTATGTGGATTTGCATTGTGATTGCTCTTGTCCTTGGGTTCTTAATCTGTGGGGTATAGCCTCACATATAGTAACTATAAATTGTTTTATGCAAACTCATGCTGCCTTAGCCTAAATTTTGGACCTGATTAAAACACAGGAGACCAGGGTCATAAGATTTTTCACAAGGGAAGTGTGTCACCAAAAAGGTTGAGAACCTCTGCTCTAGTCTATTATAGGGAATGCTAGATTATTGTTTATCAGATAACACAATAAAACTTGAAATGGGTTAGATTTATGAACTATGAGCTATTCAAGCCGCACTGGTAAAACATACACATGAATCACATTAGTCAGAAAATCATGGAAAAAAAACAAGTGAGGGAAAACTAACTCAAAAACAATAACATCGTTCACTCACTTTTTTGTTAGTCTGTGAATACATATGCTACTACTACTGATTTTTACTCAGCATTATTAGACATACTGGAATCAAAACATTTGATACTGCAAACATGTTTAGATAAAAAAAAGTTCAATTTTATTTAGTGGAACAAAACAGTGATCACATTATTCTTTACGATATTCTTGTAAGAAATTTTTGGCTATTAATACCACAACTGTTCTAGCATATACATTATTTTTTTTTTAAAATGCACACAGTTCATGGTGCAAAGTGGTCTGCCAGAGTGTTTATGTAAAAGGTCCTCTCTTAAGGGGGGAATGACTGTGAAACCAAAGGGAATAACAAACTAAATTGGGTTTCACTCTGAAGATCCCAACCACCATTCAAGTGTCTGCGATTAATCCTTTGTGATAAAATATGCAGATTAAAATAAGAGTAAATAACGCAATACCTTTACTTTTCCTCTCACTGATTTCTGGGCCTAGAAAGTTTTGTCCTCATTCAGGAGGGCGTTTTATCTCTGGATAAGTAAACATTAAATAAATCCATTTATTTCTACAGTAAGTACAGTGCACACCGACACCCAGACAGCCTCTGCCACACTGAAGCATAAAACATGTATGTTCCACACTGCTTTGCCATTAACTCCCCCTGTCATTAATCCCCTTATGTATTGATGCCCCAGCCAGGTCCCCCTTTAGTATTAATTATGTCTTCCCCTCACAACACAACCTTGGGTATTGCCCCCATGTGCATTTATTACCCCCACCATTGATTTATGTGATACCCCAGCTAACCCTCTCCCTTGATGCGCCTAACACTTTTGTGAAGCACACTTCTCTACTATTGATGCCCCCCACTGCCATGTGTATTACCCATAGCCAACCCCTCCTTTTGTATTATTTAATTTTAAAATTTAATGAAGGCAACCCCCCTCCCTTGAATATGGGTCTGTTTTCCCCTTTAACCCATAACTATATTTTGGTAATACTACCGGTACTTACATTTTTGTGTGTTTTTTTTTGTCCTGCTCTCTTGATCTCCTTGACGACATGACAATTCTGTGAGGAACACTTACTTCTGTGAGCTGAGCCCGCCCCCTTGAGTGACACCGCACCGTGCCGCCCAATGGCCGTGCCGCAGCTCTTCGGCCCTCCCCACAACACGTTCCACACAACCGCTGTGCTGCTGCAGCGTAAGACAGCCGCTGAGCGGCTGCAAGTAAAATTCAAAGTGCCCACTTCGCGGCCGTCACGCAATGCGCCGCCCAATGGCCTTCGTCCCACCCCACAAAAGGGCAGCGGCAAGGCCATTGGGCGGCGCGTTGTGTGCACACCAGCCATTTTCATT
>VKOC01047128.1:0-107569 GCA_009364415.1 Spea multiplicata
ACGAAGACGAACACGAAGAGCCCCCTGGTGCCCAAGTCTAGTAATAAGGATGATGTCATGTTGTCTCCATGTTGTCCTCCAGCTCACTGGGCTAATCCAAATCACCATGGTGTTTCTGGCTTGCCTCCTCATGCTGGTGATGTACAAGGCTCTGTGGTACGAGCAACTCAGTTGTCCAGAGGAATTCATTTTTAAGGTACTGTGGTCCGGATTGTTAAATAATTGTACCTGGATAAAGCATTCTTGTTTAGCTTGGTTCCATTCAATCAGTGGCCTAGCAGATCCCCCTAATGGGCTATTGAGCTCTCCAGTCCAGTTGTAACTGGCCCATTTTCATTTTGCAGAGGAGATGAGTTTAAAATGTGTGACTCCAGTCAATGTTCAGAGTTGACTTAAGCATTTACTCCTCAACACGCATTGCAGTTGGCTCCACATCAATTTAAAGGGTTCCCTGTCAACCCGCACTACTACTACTCTGTCTGAAACATCTGCATGTAAAAGCCTCACTTCGAAAAAAATTACCGGAAACATAATAAAGAAAAATACACGTTTACACATCTGTATTATGTTTTTGTTTTTTTATATTAAAGTGCAAGCTCAAACAACAGCGACAACCCCAAGGGAGGCTACACCCAATGGAAATGAATAATCGAGCAGAAAGTTTAGATGACTGCTCCCATGGTATACTCGAAGGTGGATTTCTCATACATAATAATAAAGCTTATTTTAATTTGGTGTACAGAACTGTAGCACGTGAGATTAGGGACAAATAGCTTCAAGGTCCGACCCTTTTATGTGACGGCGTTGTTATACAAGCAGAAAGAGACACAGGAAACCGCTTCCCGGTTCTGTCGTAGTTGTGTTTTTGGCATAAGAAGCACAGGGATCCTGTGCAATAAACAAGGATATTTGCTCTGCCCTCAAATAATGTGACCTGACGCACACTCTAACATTGTACAAAGAGACTCCACTCAGTTTAACACTATATACTGACACCCCATACACTTTAACCCAACAACCAAATACGAAAACACAGGTGCTACAAAGACCTCCAGCGCCATCACATATACACTATATACTGACACCCCATACACTCTAACGCACACTCTAACACTGTACAAAGACACTCCACTCAGTCTAACACTATATACGGACACTCCATACACTCTAACCCACACTCTAACACTGTACAAAGAGACTCCACTCAATCTAACACTGTATACTGACACCCCATGGCTGGAGGTGTTGCCACCCGTGTACCTTACTGCAGCGCCTTGAGAGGTGGCCACGTTTGAGCTCTTTGGTGCAACATAGCATAGACCTCAATTAATTTTACAACTGTCGGCCAGTGAGGACAGCTCAGGGCTTGACTAGGGATGACAAGGGATGTAGAGGCCAGACATATCCAGCTGGCAGCTGCACACTTCAGCACCAGACCCGCCATCTTACGGCAGATCTGGTGAGTACTGGGTGCTGTTGGCCAGAGGTCTACCAGGTGGCCAGACTGAGATGTTTAGTATTATTAAAATGCTGGATCGCTCTCAGAACAGATCCCACGATTTTGAGTCAGCAAATAAAAAAATGACAGACTTTATGGAAGGAGGAGAAAAAACCCCATAGCAGCTGCCGCAAAAGCATAAGAAATTCAACGCCGTCCCGTCATCAACCCCCTCTTTCTTCGTGATGAGGTTATAATTTAAGTAAATGAGGTCCTTGAATCGAGCGCGGAGCCGGGGCAGCTGTAAAGGTTTAGGAATGGAGAGTCAAGAGGTAGGAATGAACGGGGGGTGGGGGGTGTTGGCGACGGTTGAAGAGAAGCCCACTCTGTCTGCTCCTCTGAATACCCATTTTTGTCTTCCGATCACACGCTGATCTGTCTTGGCATCAGCTTTTTTCAAATGAGTTAATCACGGTTTGCCGAAATGTAACGTTTTGCCTTTTTTGTAGTCCACGAAGGCTTCAATTTGGCTATACATTTATTATTTTGACCTTTGGCTGGTAACTTTTCCTTTAAGGGGGGAAGCTTTGTGGAGAGATTTCAATGGGTTATTTTCTTCTTCTTCTTTCTCCCCATTTGTCTTGAATATAAAAGAGGACCTTCTCTCAGAAGATGAGAGGGGGTAAAATAAAAGCACCTAGGGAGCATATCCTCGACAAAAAAAATCAATTAGTCTCTGGGTTTGAGAAGCGCGTGAAGAATGGAGGAGGCGCATGGAGTTAGTAGAGTGACAAACATGAATTCTACCTTTTAATCAGATCCTGCATGGGTCCTCGTCAGAAAGCCAAACAAGAACGATGGCTGTGTCTTTGTATGCACAGCCAAGGTATTGTGACTTCTCGTCCAAACTTTGGAGGCCGTTGCTCACTTTGTCTTTTGAGGAGGAATGAAGTTAGGATTTGAGATGGAATGTTTGGACTTTTGGTAGAATTTCAAACACTTTTAGGTTAACCGTTTCATGGTTCTTTTCAGAAGAACAGAAGAAATCTTCGGGGCGGGTGGACGGGGGGGGGTTGTCACATATGCCACCGAGACGATTGAACGGTGGAACCATAGAGAATGTTTTTGTCACTGCTGATGATAATTTAAGATGAACTTGGTAAAAAAACTCTTCAGAAATACTTCTACTGGATTGTCCATCAACATCTTAACGTTTATGAAGGACTCATACACCCTGCCAAGACAATTCATTATGGTAATGCTAATGAAGTCCATCCCACCATAGGCTTTTATTAGTCAGGGTGATTTAGACAGAGTGTTTCTATTGTTTAGCACAGGTGTATGATAATGGTCCTCATCAACAGTCTTGATGTTCAAGGGTGGCTTGTTTTGTAATAAAAGACAGAGATTGTCCATGTAACTATCCGACTACATGCCGGGAGATTTTGCAACACACCCTAATGTTAGTTGAAGGTTCTTCTAAGGATGTGCTTACCAGCTACGGAGGTCTCAGCTAGTATTTTTTCCAGGACCCATATATTGAGCAGTCTAACCTTGTTAGGTAAACCTGTCTAGTTCTTAGGGGACAGAAATGGAAACCATGGTGGAGATCTGCTGCGTTGGCTTCAAAGGGTCAATGTGTTGGGCAGTCACCAATGGCCTTCTGTTCACCATTGTGGTAAAGAGCCTTATTTGAGTGTTTTTGGCCCTTTTGTAGCCATTCTCCGCTGACCTCTATAACTAGCAAGGTGTTTTCACCCATCGACCTGACTCTCTCTGAATGTTTCATGGGCTCCATTCTCTGTAAACTCGGTAGTGGGTGAAAATCTCAGGAGATCTGTTGTTTAGGAGGCACCACTTCTACAGCCATCAAACTTACCCAGGGAGATCTTGATTCTTCACCTTTCTAATTTTGGGTCAGCAGCATTTAAGCATCTTCACGGCGTTCCTGTGCTTTCTATATGGAGCATACACAAGCTTGCAATGCCCACCAACAACGGACAGCCTATTTTACGGCGAGTCCCCCGCTTGGGGGCGTCTCAAGTTACATTACAAGTTACATCTCGTGCCATTGCAGAAGAAGAACCTCCATCGACATATCAGTCTGATCCTTCCTCGGGACTGGAAATGGAACCAACAACCTCACATGTATGTTTTAACTTGTATGGGCCTTGTCAGTGGGGTCCGGTTGGTATCCCTCTAGTCACAAGTGAACAAGGAGGTCCACGTCCGGACTCAGCTTTTCACTTGGGTTGAGCCCCAAAAAGACCCCTGAAGGGTGAAATACCATAGAAAACAAGGTTGAGAACCTCACCAAGAACAGACAGCTGTTATACACCCCAAGTTTATTTAAAAGGAGGAGAGATGTTAGAACACAAGGCCATAATCTTAAACTAGAGGGTCAGAGACTTAGATGGAATCTTACTTTACGGAGGTGGTAGATAAGTGGAACAGCCTTCCTGCAGAGGTGGTAGAGAATGGCATATGGCTACTGAATCCTGATTAAGGTCTGAGTCCTGGATGGGCCTGATCCGTCATCAGATTCTGATAGACTCAGAAACCATCCTGAGCTCCTAGAAAGAGGGACATCATGGGAGGAAAGAGGGGCTCAGGCATTTGGGTGAGGGACTGGACAAGCTGAACAGGGACACTTGGGAGGTTGGATGGGTATTAATCATCTTGTGCATGTGCGGTAGTAAATCTTTAAGTCAGGAGCCTTCAGCAGCAGATGTGATTGGTTGTTTGCGGAGGGCCCATCATGCCCATGAAGGTACGTTATCATATTAATAAACCGGGGCGTCGTCCGTCCTGAAAGGAAAAGGGGGATTTTCAAGCGCCTGTCCTGTTTATTCACCAAACTATAATGGCCCATTAGCCCTCGCACAAAGAGATGACAAGCGGGATTACCGTGTTGGCTCGGATATAGGCCGCCCCCGTATATAGGCCGCACCCTAAAAGTTGTGCTTTTTTAAAAGAAAAAGTTTTTTTCTCTTAAAAAAGCACCAAAAAACATGCTGCCACTCTGTCTCCCCGAGATATGCTGCACTGTCGTCCCCGAGATATGCTGCCACTGCTTCTCCTGATATATGCTGCCACTCTGCCTCCCCCCTCCGACTTACTTATAGTTGTATACGCATATTGCGTAGATGTCCCCCGCCGGTCCCGCAAGACACCCGGGAGTCTGCTCCGGTAAGTCTTGGGGGCAGAGGTAAAACGCATCGTTCGGACGGTCACCGGCTGTGGCGATGCGGGTAAACAACCCGGAGGCTGTGACCGTCCGGACGATGCGCTTAGACAACCTCCCGTGCCAGCACCCCCCCCGTGGAAAGTGCTGGCAGGGGAGGCTGTCAGAGTATCAGAGAGTAGGATGCAGGTCCCCTGCACCGCTGCGGGGGATCTGTATCCTAACCCCGCTGCCTGCCCATCGCCTGGGACTGCATGTCCCGGGCGTCAGGCGCTAGACCCCGAATATAGGCCGCACCCCCACTTTAAAGACTTAAAGTGTGGGGGGGGGGAAGTGTGGCCTATATTCGAGCCAATACGTTAATTCCGCCCCAACAAGGGGTATAATAGGCATTGAATAATCTGATTTGCCCTTTAAAGGTATAAGCCCCCCCCAAAAAAAGGCAGAGAAGTTAAAAGGCCGGGCAGGCAGCAGGTTTAGGATACAGATCCCCCGCAGCGGTGCAGGAGACCTGCATCCTACCGTCTGATATGCTGACAGCCTCCCCTGCCAGCACTTTCCACGGGGGGGAGGTTCCGGCAGCGGAGGTTGTTTACCCGCATCGCCGCAGCCGGTGACCGTTCCCACGATGCGTTTTACCTCTGCCCCCAAGACTTACCAGAGCAGACTCCCGGGTGTCTTGCGGGGCCGGCGTGGGACATCTACGCAATACGCGTATACAACTTCCGGTGCCGCACAATCCGCTGAGTGCCGGCACAGAATTTGTATACGCGTATTTGCGTAGATGTCCCCGCCGGCCCCGCAAGACACCCCAGGGAGTCTGCTCTGGTAAGTCGGGGGGGGGGGGCAGAGTGGCTGCAGTACTCTCGGGGGGGGGGGGAGGAGGACAGTGGCAAGCAATATCTCCGGGGGGGAGGAGGTAGGAGGAGACAGTGGGCAGCATAATTCTCGGGGGGGAGGAGGAGGAGGACAGTGGCAGCATATCTGGGGGGGGAGGAGTAGGAGGACAGTGGCAGCATATCTCGGGGTTGTTTTTGGTGCTTTTTTAAAGAAAAAAAACTTTTTCTTTAAAAAAGCACCAAACTTTTAGGGTGCAGCCTATATACGGGGGCGGCCTATATCCGAGCCAATACGGTATATAGTCTCATCCATTCCAAGTGTCCCTGCTTAATACGACCAGTCCCTCTTTAGTTCCCAGATGACCTGCTTGCTGAGCATGAGGGCATCGCAGGGTTCTACAGCGATGTCCACATTGTCCCCTAGGAGTCATCCCCTGAAACCCTCGTAAGCGGGTTAACCAGATTTGGTAAATTTTTTACGAATCTCCAAAAACGAGGAAGAACCCCCAACAAAGCCAACGGAGGAGGAGCTAAGAATTTTCATTGGGCGCTTTAAGGCCAGTAGTCAGCCATTGACTTTAGGTAGATATGAGAGGCCACAGGCTACGTTTTTATGCTGGCGGCCACCAGCGACAGACCAGGTGAGTATGGAGGGGTGTCGCCAGCAGTCCAGGGGGCATTTGCTCGGTGCTCTGGGCCTAGCTGCAGGGGACCTGGATCCTCCTCTCTGGCAGCCGGTGGATGCTTCTGTCCGGCATTTCCTCTGGGGCTTCTATGACGGAGCGTCACATGACCTTCAAGTCCTCAGTCATAGAAGACCCGGCGGAAGTGCCGGCAGCAGCAGAGGTTGTGTATGCGCATCGCACAGATGCCCACCGGCTGCCCCCACTAGACACCAAGGAATCTGAAGCATGGGGGGCAAGTCTGGGGATGCATTGGTAAGGGGGGGGCACAGTGGCATAACCGGGGGGGGTTAAGGCACATCAGGGGGTCAGAATGGAAAGCCGTGGGGCAGGTTGGCAAATAAAAACAAAAAATGCATTTTTCTCAATCATAGTTTTTATTAAATATGAAAAAATAGTTTCAATGTGAATTAATATTTACAAACAAGGGGTTAATTCCACGCGTCCGCAAGTCGACCAATCAGTAAGTGCTCCCGAGGCTACTGGTCGGTAAACTTTGCCTTTCTCCCCTTCCTAAAAGCCGCCATCCCCTCCTTGCAATCGTCCTGCAAAGAAATAAACAAACAAAGCAATTATCGGAGGGGTCTCAGATTCAGGAGCCGCATGCCTATCCCGTGCGTGTTTATGCTTAATCCCGCTCACTGAATTAGCCTTTACCACCTCTGCTGGGAGGCTGCTCCACTGATCTAGCACCCGCTCAGTCAACTTTCTTACATTGCATCACTGTATGCTAGTAATATAAGGAAACCCTCCCTTATGGCGTGAATTAAAGGGCTAGGGGGCCACTTTCATTTTGGAAATTGGGCCCCTAGCTTGGCACGTTTAGAAGCAGCCGCCGCGACTCCTTTGAACATGTTTAAATACCATTTTTTTTTATTATTCTTATTTCTTAAAGAAATCTTACTTTTATTCCAAGTCTTATCTAGGTGCTTAACCCCTTAAGGACCAGGGATTGGCCTGGGTCAACGGCCAGAGTGATTTTTTTTCATCTCTGATATGGGGTTTTTTAAATGTCGATTTTTTGTATTAAAAATAAATATAAAAAAGGAAGGTTTTTCTTTTATTTATCTTTTTAAGCAAAAAAGGTTTTGATCTGTGATCATCCCCCCCCCCAGAGTACAGTGGTCCGACCCATTCATAGGCTTGTTTTTACAATTGGAATGTGGGATGACAATGAGGGGGACACCCCCGGTTTGTATTCAGCAACCCCCCCCTCACAGTGGTACGACCCATGGATAGGCTTTACTACCGTGTTCAGCTGGAGATGGAAATGATTTTAATAAATTGGTTTAATTTTTAATAAACGGTATTTTTGGAACACTGACTTTCTGTACCCCACGATCAGTGTGAGGGGTGACCCCGACTGTCATGTGAGCGTCAGTGATCGCTGCGATTGGTTAATCATAGCCATCAGCTCTTTGCATGATTTTAAACAAGGGGGGGCGGCAACGCCGTTCGCTTCTAAGCAAGAAGATGAAAGTTAGGGGGCTGCCAACACTCGACACCTAGTGAGTGAGCACTTACCGTGGCAAAAGTAGAGTGGAAGAGTCTTTTCTCGAGTCGGCTCCCCTCGGACAAGGAGAGTTCAAAGGCTGGCAGAATAAGAAAAAGAGATTAATAGATAGATGGCCTCCCTCACTGATTGGCTGTTCACTCAAAAGGGCAGTTACGCCCAGCAGTGATTCGCTGACGTCTTTAACCCTAGAAGTGCTGTTATCGTTACTGATTTATGGGGTTTTTTGCCCAGGCACAGGGAGGATTCCACCAAAAACTCAGCCGGCTCAAACTTCATGGGAGATCGGCCCCATTTGCCCCCCGGATTCTACTGCTGTAAAGACTCAGACCTTAATCAGTCGTTGGTCTCGTCTTAGATTCAGGAGCCGTATGTCTATCCCATGCATGTTTAATCCCCTCACTGTATTACCCTCTACCACTTCTGCTGGGAGGTCGTTCCACTTATCTACTACCCTCCAAGTAAAGTGTTTGCTTCCGGTCTTTTGTTCTAACATCACTCCTCCTTTGAAATAAACTTCCCTCCTGTATTTTGTTAAATCTCTCCAGGGTGGGGGGGGTGCATTTCAGGTGACCATTACTGATGATGAGTTGTAATCGGGTTTAAGTCATGCCCCAAGGCTGACCCCCCTCCTCACCTGCGTTAACCGCTTCCTTTGCCATTGATACGATCAGCTTAGAGTTGCTGGCTATCTTCTCCGCGCAGCTGATCGCCTCTTCCAACACTTTATCCTCCGGGAAGACTTTGCTCACAAGTCCTGCGATGACATCATATCGAAACAACGTGCTTTACATTCTGTGTATATATATATTTATTTAAAAACCACATCTGACATTTCTACGGCAACAGCCTATCAGTGCCAGGGTTTGAGTCACGTGACAATTAATCGCTAATGGTAAAAAAAATCTGCCAATGATGTAACATTTTAAATTAAAACAGATTATTTCAACAATGACAAAAAAAAAAACCCCAAAAAACATCATGAATAAATACAAAATACAAAAAGAATGAAAATTAATAAAAATTAAAAAAAAATAAAGAAAAATAATAAAATACAAAAAATATTAAAAAAATAAAAAAATAATTAATATGTCCAAACACAGCTAAGACCCCATATTGCCATACCAGCTTGTTTTGCTTCCTGGGCCGAGATGCAATCTCCAGTGAGGATCATTTCCATTGCAAGAGACTTGCCCACCGCCCGCGCCAGTCTTTGCGTCCCACCGAAGCCTGCGGGGGGGAGGGGTGGGGCAGAAAGGGGTCAGACTCCCACCCAAAGCGCCAGCAAGTAATAAGAAACAGCCTGATTTTCTCATGTTTTCGGCGTGTGGTCCTCCCCCCGACCAAGATAAAAACCTTTAAACCACGGGAATTTATGGTCTATACATATGCTGGCAGTTTGGCCAGCACAATGTATAGTGCAAAGTGTACCACTTAGTCAGCGAAGCCCGTATAAAGGTACTGTTTCATTATTTGCAGTCTTTTGAGGGAACGAGTGGGGGGGGAATGTAAAACGCACTAAATCAGGTAGTTTTACATATAAAAGGGACGGTCCAATGTGACGCCAGCTCTAAAGAAGAACGCTTATTAAAATATTATGAGCCAATCAGTGGCAGGGAAGGGCTCTCATAGAAATCAATGGGAGCGCATTCCGCACATGATGGGGGTCTGAAGAGGAAGGGGGGGGGTGTATGGCTCCTCCCACCACTGCCTATAGGGTGCTAGCCCCACACGCAGCTAGCCTACCTCGCTTAGTGTGTGCGTTGGGGGCGGGGCATATGTGTTTGGCATTACCCATTCACTGCCTGGTTCCACCCAATCCAGCCCTTTAACACGTAATAAAGCTGGCCACACCTCCCCAACACCCCACCCACAAAGAGCAGGGGGCGGAGACCGGCCCTGGGAAATTCCCATATATGGTAACTTTCCTGATTTTTGGGGTCAAAATGTTATATTATCTTTATTTATAAATGAATCAATGACATTGGTCAGAAGACCGGGTAACATACAGTACCTGGGATGGTGCCCAATAAAATTTCTGGCTGCCCGAACTGTGCCTTTTCTCCTGCATATATAATGTCACACATCATAGCCAACTCAAATCCTAGGCCAAACTATGGGGAGGAAAAAGGAAAAACAGTCAGAAATCAAAACTATATATATATATAGGGCAGCGGGCTGCAACAAAGAATCGATAAAATCGATAATCGATTATGAAAATCATTGTCAACGATTTTCATAATCGATTAGTTGAATCGATTTATAAAATTAGCTTTTTCAGACCAAATGCTCTGAAAAATTCCCCTCCTTCTATAATCCGAAATCTAATAGAGATCGGATTATAACACTAGAATCCAGATCCCCCGCAGCGCTGCAGGAGACCTGGATTATCCTCTCTCAGCTGGTGGGAGTCTGTGCAAAACGCGCAACCTCCGCTACTTCCCTTCACTTCCACGTGCCCCACCAGGGGTTAATATATCAACAGAAGAAAAACGGGACAAATAAGCACCACTGGGTAAGCTAAGCCTGGAGTATTATTTTTATGTTTATGCTTATTTGCCCTGCGCTTCTTCTGTTGATATATTAACCCCTGGTGGGGCAGGTAGAATTTTTTTCGGGATCTATTAATTATGTGCATTCTTTAATTTGTGTTTTTTTTTTATTTTTTGATTGCTGTAATATTTGATTGTTTGCATTGTCCATATATTTATATATCTATATTTTATTGTGTATTATCTATATTTTTTAAAGCATATATTTTTATACCTATTTTAGCGCTGTCAGTTTTTCTTATATCAGGGGGGTATAAGGCACATCAGGGGGCACAGTGGTATATCAGGGGTATAAGACATATCGGAGTGTATAAGACATATCAGGGGGCACAGTAGCATCTAGGGGTAAAAGACATATCAGGGGGCATTGTGGCATATAGGGGGGTATAAGGCATATATGGGCTATAAGGCATATCAGGGGGGCACAGTGGAATATCGGGGGACAGAGTGGCATATATTGGGGGCTATTAGGCATATCAGGGGTAAAAGGCATATCAGGGGACAGAGTGGCATATAGGAGGTATAAGGGATATCGGGGCACAGTGGCATCTCTGGTATATAGGAGGGTATAAGGCATATATGGGGCAGAGTGGCAAGCTGGGGTTGAGATGTGCATAACTGGGGGGAAGGTTGGCAAATAAAAGAAAATATAAGCAAGAGGCATTTTTCTCATAGTTTTTATTAAATATGAAAAAATAGTTTACATGAATTAATATTTACTAGTCAAACTTTTTTGGTATTTTGGTAAACTTAGTTTGAGAAATAATGTGTTTTGGGTTCTTGTACCTTTAAAATATAGCTTTAATTATTATGTCAGTAAAATAAGAAGGCGAATAGAGAAATGCCATTGTGATAGAGATAAAAGTGTTAATGACACATCTTAATGTAAATTATAAATTTTTATTTTAAATAAACGACAAATTTGCATATTATTTTTTTTATCCGATTACTCGTTTAATCGATACAATAATCGGCCAACTAACGGAATTATGAAATAATGTTCGTTGCAGCCCATACATTATACAAAACCAATCTCTTTATTATTGAAAGCTAAAGCAGCTTGAATAAATACAACTATTTTTATCTATTCTCTGCACCTTTTATAAATGATCTGGCATTTAGCAAATTACATTTAAACCAAGATTATTGTGTTTTGGATTATTAATTATTCACGTAGGAATAAATAATTTGGATTTTTCTACTTTACATATAAAACTGGCATCAATCTAGTTTCTAATTTGCATTAATGTAAATAGGAAATTGCTTACTTGGTACAAAATACATTAATTAGAAATATGATTTTATGTATTATAAAACCAGCTATTGGAAGTGTTCACTCAAAACTCTTTCTTTGATTTGTGAGAGACAATCCAATTACAATGGGACATTATTACTTTAAATATATAGGTTATAGAATTGGCTTACAATTTTCAAAACGAAAAAAAAATTGTTCAGTGCACAAAGGGGAAATACTGGCTAAGTGAATTATAATCCCCATAAATATACCTGTTGCAAATATATTTAACAGGTGATGTGCAGTGAAACCAATGTGAACACATATAATATAAAGTACAGCAAAAAACACCAAAGGCAAACTTCACAATTGTCTAAAACAAAAAATACCAAAAAGTGCCTGCACCCCTTATAAGTGAAATCAAATATATCAAGGAAATATGACCTTATATGAATGCTCCAGTAAATGCACTTGTAGGGAGTCTCAATATCATGATATATAGGAAAATAAAAACAAACATAGGGTAATACGTAGAGATTTTGAGTGAAAACCTCCTTCCATCAGCAAGGGCATTGAAGATGATACGTGGCTGGGTCTTCCGGCATGACAATGTTCCCAAACACACCGCCCAGGCAACGAAGGAGTGGCTTCGTAAGAAGCATTTCAAGGCCTAGCCAGTCTCCAGATCCCAACCCCATAGAAAACCTTTGGAGGGAGTTGAAAGTCCGTGTTGCCCAACGACAGCCCCAAAACATCACTGCTCTAGAGGAGATCTGCATGGAGGAATGGTCCAAAATACCAGCAAGACTTACAGAAAACGCTTGACCTATGTCATTGCCAACAAAGGGTATATAATTAAAAGGTATTGAGAGTGTTATGAACTTTGTTATATTGACCAAAAACTTATTTTCCACATATTTGCAAATAAAATTCTCAAAATATTCAGACAATGTTGATTTATGGACTTGTTGGTCTCATTCTGTCTCTATAGTTGAAGTGTACCTATGGTGAAAATTACAGGCCTCTCTCAATCTTGAGACCAAACAAGTGCGAGAACTGACAATTGGTGGCTGACTAAGTACTTTTGACCCACTGTACACTTATTGCATATTGTAACATATTAAATAATGTAATATATTTATAAACCAGTTTTTAAAAAAATATATCTCATCAACATCCCCTGTCCGCCAGGGTGAGTAGACGAAGATTGTTTATCTCTTGTTTGCATTTATTGGACTTTAATTTTTCATTGAAGTGATTAGTCCGCAAGGAATGTCGCCTCCTAAAAACAGAATTAAACAATAACAAAATTAATGCAAAAAAGAGATAAACTATCTTCGCCTTGTCTAATTACTTACTTTTCTTACTTTTTCTACAAGTTAGGCAAAAAAATGTTTAGCCATTCATGTCTGTTATTTTGGGCTGGATTCAATATCAGATGAAAAACAAATAATTAAATTTAGTAATTAAATCCCCTCTTATAAATTTCCATTGTAAAATGAGATAAAAAGAGATATATTGGCCCTGATTAAGCAAGGTAATGTGGCACTGGAACCTATATGAGGTTTGTTATTCAATTACTTGTGATTTATTTTTGCCATTGAATCCAGCCTAAAGTCTTATGTTGACTTCAAGTCATACTTGAAGTTCAGTTTCCAGTTTATTGTTCATGTGTAAATTCCTGACATTTAATTTTGAATTATTCTCCACTCTTACAGCTCAAAGATGTCTTGTGAATAGACAGCCAATATATCAACGTCAAAGAAATGTGATATTGACTGATGACCTTTTTTTGGCGAGAGGCGACATTATTTCTGTAAAGCTGTACTTCAAATGGGCAATTTCAAATTTAATTGACATAATACATGAGAAAGAAATAGGGAATGAGTGAGAATTAGAATTAAATATAGACTGGAAGAGTGACTGAGAGGGAGGGATAGACATAAGTATGGAGATAACAATATATGTTTAAAGAGAAACATAAATCTTGAACTCTGTTTTGAGTAAAAGCTGTTTAATCCATAAGCATTTTGGCATTTTAAACATTAGCATTTGGACTAATTTCTGTAAAAAATATGTGATTATTATACTCATTTAGTGTAGCCCAACATTTGCTAAATAATGTTGTTGTGCAATCAAACATGTAAACCCAACATACCCCCCTTACATTTCAGGTATAGAAGAATGCCCAACAATTGTGACTGTAATGCGAAAAATTGGACACTGGAAATATGCATCAGTTCATACTGATTCTTATTTAAATTCAGACACTTGACGTTTACAAAAATGTGATTATTAGGCATTGCTCTTCCATCAGTCCCAACCCTCATATACAAGTGTTGCCAATTTTAAAGCATGACTTAAAATAATTTAATTATATCTCCACTATTGGAAGAGTTACTGATCCTTATCAATAATGAGACCTTCATTATTTTTAATATTACTTGCCCAAATTTATGAATGATTATTTTAACTGAATAAGAAAATGTACTTTTATGTGTCTAAAAACAAATAGACGTATCACTACCCTTCTTTGTATGTGATTGTTATACTTACTATATATATTAAAGCACGTATTAATTAAATGTGTTATCAATTTAATATATCACTGTTGACAACTCTACCAACTGACCATGTTTGCTGCCTTGGTGTCACACTTGTAGGCTCTCTCCTTTATCCCTCACATCCAGGTCCTCATCAAATCCTGTTGCCTTTACCTGAAAAACACACACTCCTCACACAAGAAACAACCAGAATACTAACCCATTCCCTTTGGATATCCCGTCTGGATTATTGCAACTCTCTACTGACTGGTCTCCTCCTCTCCTGCCTTTCACCACTCCAATCTGTCCTCAACACTGCAGTGAGACTAATCTTTCTCGGTCACTGTTCCTCATCTACTGCTCCACTGTGCCAATGTCTTCATTAGCTCTCCTTACCCTCCAGAATCAAATTCAAACCTACAGAGCCCTTAACAACCCGCACCCCCCATATCTATACCCTCCTATCCAAATGCACCCCTAACCTGCCTTTTTGTTCCTCTCAGAGTCTCTCTTCTACCGTCATTACCTGATCATTACCTGATCCCACATTAATTGCACTTGTGCTGTACTCGTTATCTGGAATTCCCTTCCTTGTTCCACCAGACTTCCTCTCTCCTATAAGATTTTCAAAAGCTCTGTGAAAACCCACTTTTTCTGAGAAGCATAGGACCTTTCTTCCTAAAACTCTCAGCCAGCATCCTAATCAAGCCATCTGAGCCATTGGCAACATATTTCTTGTACTTATCCAAAGGCTAGTTTTCTTTTAAGACCATTTCACTTTTTTCACTTGGTCATATTTGGATTGCAGTAGCACAAACACTGATTGTTCACATGACTAATTTAACAAGTATATATTATTTAAAAAAAAACATTTGTTATCATGCTATTTCCTCTATATGCCTAGAGATATTGAGGAGAAATGCTTCAATTACTCCGAAGAAGTTATTTTTCCACTGCCAAAGATTTAATAGATTTCATAAAAAATAATAAGAAAGAGATATGTCATGCCTAAAGAAAACCATTTCTCTTGGATCGGGTTACAAAATCATGTTTTGACGCTTCCTTTATAAGAGATTTTGAAATATTTAACAATCACATACAAACTCACAGGTGATGGAGACATTTTTAAGAAAACAAAAGTTGGCATACCTTGGCAGAAATTGTGAAATGGCATTGCTTATGAAAACATGACTGATGATTGCAAAAATTTAAAAAGCCACAGGTATGGGAAATTAACCTTTAATTGCCATTTTAACCTGTATGTGTCACCTTGTGCGTCTGTAACAAGGCTAAACATTTAAGGGTATGTACACTTTTGATCAGGGCCATTTGGGTGATATCTGTTGTCATAATGATTTAAAAAGGAGCCAAACAACTGCGTGAATAATTGGCTTCATATGATCACTAGCCGTAAAATAAAAGACTGTTTTTGTTCAGATCAGACATGTTTTCAAAATCAATGCCAACATTTCACAATTTCTGCCAAGGTATGCAAACTTTTGAGTAAACCAAATATTTTAAACCATTATATGCTTAACTATATATACTGTATCTATCTATAGAAAACATTGGTATTTGTTGCTGGCACCCATTGTATTCTATAATATATTACTAAGTCTCTCAGAATATATTGGTCCGTAAATGACTTCACAAAATCATTAACTTTGAGGTTGAGACAAATATTTAGTTCTGATTTTTAGTTCTTGTTTATAAGCATTTGCAAAGTAATCAGCTTTCTTCGTATTGCACAACATGTTGCAATGCAGTAATTCCCCATAGTAAAGAGCACAACTGAACTGTAAATTTAATTTAATTTTACATCTGCTGTCATTCCATAAATATACCCTCCTGGGCAAAACAACCATACAGTATGCATATGTGTTCTAACACCCTGAAAAAAAACACGGATTCAGCTTTTCTACCTAAAATATCTGTAACAAAAGCAAAATGAGTCAAACTAATTTATATTAAAATGAGTGCATATTGTAAGCCTGCAGCTAATGGCCATTTTTTGCCGCTCTATGATAATTATCTATGCAATAAAAAGGTTTTAAAATGGCATCACAAATTCATTAACGCAATCGAGTGTTTTAGTTAATTTTAAGATCAATAAGTCATAGAAAAAGTAAGGCATATCCAAACCATTAGAATAGTAATTACCAAAATATAAATCTTCTTTGCTTTTAATGCTACTTTAATTTCAAATTGTAGTATATACATCTGTACTTTTGAATATGTTTTCAATGCTTTTAAATAATACATTTGTAGAATCATGTTGCAAGTAACTTTCTACTACAAATTCTGTTATTCACATAATGGCTGATACACACAATACTAAAATTTTGAGTACACATCACCTTATCCTAGGTGCCTATTCATTGGTTGAAGAATTGTTCAAGTGTTTTAATATAGCAAATGAAAGTACCTGTGGTGGGACTGGGAGGTAATAACCAAGCTTGGGACATTGTCAGTGGCACGTGCAGTTATGCCAATCTTCACGTGGTGGAGAATTATTTTGCCCTGGTAAATATAGTTCCTGAACAACAGCTTGGAGCCTTGAATGTAAGCAGGTGCAAGTATCACCATTTCCATGACTTGACTCACTATAACTGCCGTTGTCATGTTAATCATCTTGTATGATAAAGAATCGCTCGTACAGAATTTTAAAACCCCAATGCTGCAACTTACCCGGCAGATCACACTGGTCTCCCTGTTCTATCAGTTAATAAATGATAGAACAGGGAGACCAATGGTATCTGCCGGACAAGTTACGGCACCAGGAGTTTAACAGTCTGTACCAGCGACCCTATTGGTCGCCAGCAGGGAGCTCGTCTGCCATCAACCATTGGCAGACGAGCCCCCTGCTGACAACCAATAGAGTTGCTCATACGGACTGCTGCGGTACGCGTTAACCCCGTATTAACCCCTTAACTGGAAAAAACAAAAGAAAAACCGAACACGAGGAATGTCCACGAATATTCGCCCGAAGAAAAGACAGGAACAGGCGAATATTCGCGGAATACGAAGATTTTTTTCCCCCGAAGACGAGCACAAAGCAAAGAGTTGCTTTACAAGTGTTAGAATGCAAGTGAGTGAAACCTTAGTCCAGAATGGTCAGTTGAAGTAAGTTTTAGCTGAAAAGATTTTAATACATTGTAAATGTATGAAATGTATACTATATTATTTAAATAATTTTTCGTGCCAGAAGGCCCTCTAGTCTAATTATTACTGGTACAAGGGTGTAAAATTGAGTGTAGAGAAAGGTATTTCAGATTTACAAAGGACCTGCGTTTTGTCTTTAAGCTTGTTTTTAATATATCTGTCTACAAATGTACAGCAATGTATTCATAAAACAGATATACTCACTTCACCTGTCAGTAGTCATAATGTTATGGCTGATTGGTGTATACTCAATTAACACAGATAATCTTGTTATCAGTGGGTGGGATGTATTAGGCAGCAATTGTATTACTTATACAATAATATGATATATTTAATACAATACCTGAAACAAATATACACTGATCAGCCATGACAGGTCATAATCTTTTTATCACGGCACCTGTCTGGGTGAGATATATTAGGCAGCAAGTGAACATTTTGTCCTCAAAGTTGATGTGTTAGAAGGAGGAAAAATGAACAAGCGTAAGGATCTAAGTTACTTTGTCAAGGGACACATGTGATGGCTAGAAGACTGGGTTAGAGCTTCTCCAAAACTGCAGCTCTTGTGGGGTGTTTCCCCATCTACAGTGGTCAGTACCTATCAAAAGTGGTCCAGAAAAGGAAAAGTGGGGAACCGGTGACCGGGTCATGGGGGGGGCAAGGCACATAGAAGAAGGTGGCCTAGTCTGATAAATCACATTTTCTTTCACGTGGATGGCTGCCTGCGTGTGCATCACCTAACTGGAGCGCACATGGCACCAGGATGCATCCATGGAGGCCCCCACCTTGCAACTTAAAGGACTTAAAGGATATGCTGCTAACATGTTTGTGCCAGATACCACAGCACACCTCCAGAGGTCTCTTGGAGTCGGTGACCCAACTGGTCAAGGGCTGTTTTAGTGGCAAAATGGGGGGCCCATACAATATTAGGCAGGTGGTCATAATGTTATGGCTGATCATGTATATTACATACTCTTTAGAGAGTTCCAGATAAGAACGGTGGGTGGGCCACTACCCCTCGGCTGGATATGCCGTTCACATGTTTCATAGGCATAAAGGCAGGTGGCTACTGGCCAGATTGGAGATCACGAAGTGGCCATGCTATCACCATGACGTAAAGGTTCATTGAAAACTATATATTTATTTATATATTTATTTTCTATTTAGGTTTGACTGCCACCTTTTGATGTTAGCAGGAAATGCAACTGTTGTTTAGTTTTATAAACTGGAGAGCATGACTTATTTGGGATTGTGATGAAGGGACCGTTTCATATTAGACATTAATGACAAGACCGGTTGCAGGGTCACACAGCGCCACGTAACGCCACCCAGTTTAGGCCCTCCTCCTTTTGTGCCTGCAGACCTGGAGCAAAAGTTGGCAAAACAGCTCTGTTTGCTGCCCTTTGGGTCTGTTCTTTTTGATTTTTTCTTTTCTTTTGTATGGCTTTTTGGATTATTTGATATATTCTAGAGGCTTTGACACAAGGCTTTTACTCCTCCTCTTGCTCTCTGTGGGTTTACTTGTTTTATAGTAATTTTTTTATGTCTCTTCTCACTTCAAGAATGCACATAAAAGTACTTTATTATTTACTTTAGAGTACTTTAATATTAATTTTTAAGATGGAGATGGAAGTTTTTAGAGACACACTGAATGTGGGGGGTGAATGAGAGATCAAGGGTAACACCAAGACAGCGAGCATGAGAAGATGTGAGATGATTACACCATTAACACTAAGGGCAACTGATGAGGAAATCTTAGCATTAGAGGGAGATAAGATGAGAAGTTCAGTTTTTGAGAGATTGAGTTTCAGAAAACATGCAGACATCCAGGTAGATACAGAGGCAATTTAAGAAAATCAGGAGAGGATAGATAGATCTGGATGTCATCAGCAAACAGGTGGTATTGAAAGCCAAATGATGAGATTAGTTTCCCAAATGAGGTAGTGTAAAGAGAGAACAGAAGGGCTCCTAGAACTGAGCCTTGGGGTACCCCAACTTAGAGGCCAAAGTGTGAGGAAACTAAAGAGGAGGTACATGCTCTTCTTCTTAACCTCTTCCTATCTTTCTTCAAGCATGCTACCATTACTCCAATCTTGAAAAAGCCCTCCCTGGACCCGATTGATCTGTCCATTTATTGTCCCACATCACTACTTCCTCTCACCTCCAAGCTCCTTGAAAGTTTCTTGATTCCAACTCCTTACTTGACCCTCTTCAATCTGGTTTTTGCCCTCAACACTCTACTGAGACCGCCCTTACTAAGGTTACTAATGACCTACCCACTGCTAAATACAAGGGCCACTGCTCCATGCTAATCCTACTGGACCTTTCTGCTGCTTTCGACACTGTGGTCCACCCACTTATCCCTCAAACTCTTCATGCTCTTGGTCTCTGTGACACTGCTCTTTCCTGGTTCACTTCCTACCTCTCTAATCATACCTCATGGAGAGTGTTCTTCACATTTGCCTGGATGTTGTAAGGGGATTTTCCATGAAAAGCATCCTCCAATCATCCACCACTGTTGTCTCCCATAGACATCCAGGCCTTTTTGTGTTGCAGAGCTCACCAGTGCTTTCTCTTGTTTTTTTCAGAATGTGCCAAGCTTTTTTGGCAGCCAAAGGATTTCTTGTTTCACTTCCATTTAGAGCTCCTTTGATAGGATGTTGTGGTTTCACAGCAACAACTTCCAAATGCAAATGCCATACCTTGAATCAACTCCAGACCTTTTTTACCTTCTTAAGAAGTAATGAAGAAATAGCCAACACCTGTTAGCTTTTGAGTCAATTGTCCAACTGCTTTTTGTCCCTTGAAAAAGAAAGGGCTGTATTTTAAAGAGTTGTAATTCCTAAACCTTTCCTCCAATTGGGATGTAAATACCCTCATATTAAACCTGAGAGACTGTAATTTAAGCCCATATTATATATTATTTAACTATAACTTGAATTTACTTGGGTAAACAGCCAAAATAACAAAACTTGTGTCAATGTCCAAATATTTTTGGACTTAACTCCAACACTCTACTTACACATACATACATACATACACACACATAGCCACTCCAACTCCACTGGAAATTGGAAGTTTGTCCCAGTACTTTCATATTTTGGGACATGTCCCAGGAAATCCGCAGTTAAGGGTTTCAGGTGCAGGGTGTTCCTTCAGACCTCTGCGTCTGCACTTCTTAACAATGAGTGTCTGCGATTGATGCTGATGATGTCACCTGCCCACTATCTGTAGCGTACCTAGCAGGGGGCGACGGTCCGCACCGGGTGCCGCTCATCAAGGGGGTGCCAACTTGCCGTCACCCCTCCAGAGACGGAGAGTAATGTCCGCCGCTGGAGGAGCAGGCTCGCAAGGGGCCCTTGAACCCGATTTAAAATCACTCAAGGGAGCCGGAGGTCTGTTAAAGACCTCCGATACCGCTCCCTTGCGATCCGCACGGCAACAGCTGCTGTGCGCCGGGGTTTGTTGTCAGATCCCGGCGCACAACACTGAAGCCGCGCCCACCGCTCTGAACCGGAAGAGAGCCCTCTGAACCGGAAGAAGACAGAAGAACTGAAGAAGAGGAGAGAAGAGGAGGAAAAGAAGCTGAAAGAAGTAAAGAGGAAAGGTAGGAAAGCATTCAGAGAGAGTGACAGTTACAGTGAGAGTGGATTGGTATGTGTGTGGATTGGTATATGTGTGGATTAGTATATGGTTTGATGGTATGTGTGGGTGATCATTTGGTATATTTTGGAGTTGGCTAATCTGTTTGGATTGGCACGTTGTGTGGATTGCATCGTAGTGTGGATTGGCATGTGTGTGGATTGGTATATGTGTGGATTTATATATGTGTGGATTTGTATATGTGTGGATTGGTAAGTGTGTGAGAGTGATGGGTGTTATGCTGTACCATTTCCAATGTATTTTTCATTATATAATTCTGCTCTAAAGTACATCATAACTCCCATCACTCTATACTGTTCCATACAGTGGCAGAGCTGGGAGGCAGAGGCCTTGCACCCTCACCGCAGGACTCCTGAAAGGTAAGTGAACTTCAAAGAGGGAGAGGGTAGATAGTTAGGAGGGGGTAGATAGGGAGAAGGGAGTAAATGCTGCACTTTTGGTTTCAGCCCAGAATTCGTTTCGGTGCATCCCTACTACTAAGCCAGACAATGAAGTGGTAGGCCTACACCACATCAATGTTTGGCGTAGTATATAGTGATTGGAGTTTTGTTACAATTTTTGATTCTTTTCTTTTTTGGGATGGGGGGGGGTCGCCAGACGAGTAGTCCGCACAGGGCGCCAGAACACCTAAGGCCGGCTCTGGTTCTATGGACCTCACAAAACTTGCCACAGACACCGCTCCTTATACTGACACTTTGTCTATCCCTGTATATACATTTATATATATATATACTACTGTTCAAAAGTTTGATGTCACTTAGCAGTTTTTCTGGGAAAGAAACCTATAGCTGTCACTGCGAAAGGGTTTGCTAACAATCAATTAGCCTTTTAAACATAAACTTGGATCAGTGAACACAACGTGCCATTGGAACACAGGAGTGATGGGAGTGATAAAGAGCATCGGTACACGTATAAAGATATTCCATTAAAAATCAGCCGTTTCCAGCTACAATAGTCATTTACAGCATTAACACCATCTGCGCTGGATTTCTGATCCATTTTAATGTTATTTTAACCGCTTAAGGAGAGAGATACTTTTGTATCCTTCATGACAATATGTTTTATCTACCAAATATAGTTATAGAGTCACAATCTATTTCCAGTTTAAAGGTTTCATTTTCACGCAGCTGCAACAATGACTAGACAGACATGAAAAAAATGTCCTCTGTATTATAACTTTCAATCTATTTTATTTAAATAAAATGAATGAGACGTACAATGGATGCCTCTCAGATAAACACTGTACAGTATAGCAGTGATGTCATTCATTTACTCCATAATCAGTATTACTCCACAGTGACTTCAACATAGTCTAAAGATATATAGTGTTTGTTTTCTATGGCAGATGACGGAGCATCTTACAAGATGACACTTCTTGGCTTTTAGATTTTCAGTATAATAAAGGCACCTAGTTGTTTTTTTTAGTAGGATCCGCAATTTGTTGCAGGCATAGAAAACATGGGGTGATGTTTCGGTCAGGCACAGAGGTAGATTCAAAGTTTACATTGTTCCTGGGAATTGCCCTAATTGCTAGATGAGAGAGATACTCTGCAGTGTTTGTCTGTTTTGAGGCTGTGTAATACGCTACAGCATTTGGGTTGCATTTTGTATGTGGATACAATATGGATGATTGTCATGAAATAATTAAATGAGTGATAATCTGCAGATTTGTGTTGTGAACTAATAAGCATTTTCAGAGCCTGGCATAAATAGTATAATGTTCTGTTTTTCTTGGAATTGTGCATGTCCAGGTTATAGGGAAAGAGAATACAAAGACACTGCTGGTAATTAACCTTGTGTACTGAAATTATGTTCTTAAGTGAGTTGAAGTAATATGAAGTTTCTGACAGAGAAGGAGAAGTGATGCACTGCACAGGCAGGCCAGTGTGTTATGGTGGTCCTGAGCAGAAATGCTCTGCAGGTTGGAGCAGAGAACTAGTACAGAAGAAATGCTCTGCAGGATCGCTGGTACTGTCCACTGCTGAGGTGCTGTCTGCAGCTGTAGAGAAGGAGCCTGGAACGGGTTGTGCTTTCTACAGAGAGAGGCACAGACTGGCAGGAAAGGCCATTTAACTAAACGATGATCAACAGAGAGTTAATAATCTTCACGGTAGTAGCTGTCACACTCCTTGCTAGCTTGAGCTCATTTGTTGGTGTTTTAGCATCAAATAGTGGACGTATGATGTCATTAGGTCATCCATTTTATAGCCCTGCACAGAAATATATTAATAAATGAAACATTACAAGGCACAGTATATACACACCCCTCTCCATGTTGTCAAATGAAGTATAAACTGACAGTTGTGTAGCTGATTTGGTTTCCTTCACACAGCACGTTATGGGTTTGTCGTACATGACAGATAAGATATATTATACATTCAGCTCCAGACTGGGGATTTAAATCGAGGTATCTGCCCATACTCATAAGCAGATGCACACGGAGGGAGCAGATCTACCACGTAAGCAGAGGTACATTGGGAAACTGCCTGTTTTACCCGATGGCCAGTCAGGGAACAACGCTGATATTATTGCTACTTACCAGTGAGGTTTCACACAGGATCTTATTATCACGCACAAGATTCCCAGTTGTCATCTGGAAGTATGTATTCCCACTATTCCAACGAGAGATCTTGTTGAAAGGATGATTGACTAGCAGATCCTATGGTGCGGGAAAGACATGGCAATATACAAAATGACATTGCTGTAAAATCAGGTGTATTTTTTCGCTAAAACTCGTGTTGAGATATTTTGCATGGAATACAGTCCTTTAAATTTCAAAATGTGCATTTGTTTAACAACTGCAATTGGACACATATCTTACAGAAAAGTATAACATTATGCAAGATCCCAATGTATCTTCATTTGCACACTTCGAATATCAGACTTTACAAAAGAACTGGGGCAACTCCACATTAATGCCCATGGTTTTGGAATGGGATGTCCAACAAGTTCATTTACATTCCTAGGAACTTCTGGGCTCCGGCTACATGGAGCCTACCCTTGCGGGGGCTGTCATGATTAACTCATATAATGTAGTGGATGCATGGAAGGATAACCCAGCAGAGGTGGTTAGTTTCTTTGTTTAAGCATTCCATGAGTTAATCTGAAGTTGATTTAATGTGTTTCTTTGTGCATGCCCTCTGTATCTGTTCTGGCTGGAGGTGTCATCTTCCCAAAGGACCCCTGTGGTGATTCATGGCCTAACAGATAAGGACCCTGAGTTATAGGAATTCCATTCCTATCTTAAGTAGAGGGGTTTCCATCACCTTTACCCCACCATAACTTATTGGCACATCAAAGATGGGACCCGATTCTTGGGGATGGTGTCATATAATCAGTCATGTGGTCAGAGGGGCGATTGCTTGCAAAAGTCTGATTTAGGGACAATGCAGCAACCTCAAAGCAGAACTCCATGATATACTCTGATCGGAACAACATCATAAGAAACCATCTGGACTTGAGGAGTTCCCACAGGCCTACTTATTGGAGAAACTCGTGAGTGAGGGTCCTGTGTTTAAGTCCTATTGTTTTTAAGAACTGTTTGCCGTTTTATTTTTATTTTGTATGTCTTGTTTTTTGTAATTCTGGCACTGTGTAATCTTTGTATTTTTGTTATTAAAATATTCAAAATCCAAGTCTGTCTTTGGGCTCTAGTATCGATATCCACAAACCCTAAGAGAGGATAACACGTTACCATATTGTTATTACGTTCTACTGGATATATATATATGTTGTTTGCCCGGGGTGGGTTGATATATATATAGCGATAGATGTTCTAATTCGGATTTCTCACGAATCCGGTATCAAAATCGTGAGTGGTGGCAGACTACCTGGGGGGATACAGGCAGGATTTGGGGGTTAATTTGGTGTAACTTATGCCTTGTTAAGGGGTGAAGTTAGTAAATCCAGAGGCCTGGTGCTATTAACCCCTTCATGCCCACGCCCTCCACACAGTCACGGCTTGGCAAGTAGTCCTGACCGTGACATCAGTGGCCAGGACTGCCCACTGACATGGGTGGGTAGTCCCACTGACATCGCTGGAAACACTCCCAATTAAAGGGGAAATGTGTGGAGAGTGGGACGTGTCAAGAACCTGCAACCTGGAGGATTCAGGTTTTGACCCACGGAACCAGAGAAGAAATGCTTCTCCCAGAGTTCGCAGGTATGCTTATAGGTGTGATGGTCAGATGTCTGCATACTTTTGGTCACATGGTGTACTTCAGACATACTGTATTTATCGGCGTATAACACGCACTTTTATAACTAAAATACGAAGCTGAAACCCTACCTGCGTGTTATACACCGATGAATCCTAGAGCTGCACGATTTGCACCCACGTCTCCCTCACTTTCGGTGCGTGTTATACACCGATTAATACGATATGTATCAAAAGTCTTCAACAAAGTAAACATTGCACTCCAATGTGGTGTAACTTACTATGAGGAGCCTCACTACTACGCAGGGCTTATTATAAAGGTACTTGTGCAAAACAGTAAAAAATGATGCAGTCACCATAGCAACTAATAGAATGTTTCTGCTCCACTTTTTAGCTCTTTGCACCGGAATAGCGCTGTTTACACAGTGAAACTGTGTTTTCATTAGTACAAAGGCACACATATTATACTATCTTGTATCCAATGACTTAATGACTTGCCTTAGTCTTGGGATGATACAGTGAAACTCCGTGTTTGTTGATTGCAATCAGTACAATATCTGGGAACTGTGCATCTGAGGATTGCTGTAAAGAACAAAGAATTATATGTCAATAGATAACTTATGTTAAATACACCGCTAGTCTCTGAGAATCAACTAACACATATGGTAAAAATGTGTTCCTATGACCAGAAAGCATGAGAAAATGGCATCACCCAATTTGGTAACCAACAGTAGCCCCTATCAGGCCTAAGCTTAAGATGCCATTCTCTCATGTTTTCTGGTGTAGGAACACAGCATTGTTACCAGACATGTTGCAGTTGATTCTCATTGACTAGCTTTTTGGATGTCTTGAAAAGCTCTTCACCATTTGCTGAACTACAGTCAGACAAATAGTTAACAATATATGGCAAACTTGCAGACTGGAAAGGTACAAATCACTATAATATATTGCAAAATAATAATACAAGGCATTGTCTGAGACTGAAAAGAGCAGCAAATAAGGAAAGCAAAATATGTTCTTCCATCATTTATTTTAGTTTTTGTGCTGGACTATTCCTTTAAGGGTAAAATAATAGGAAACAAAGAACAGGGAGGATGTCATTAATTAATATAACCTCACCCTGCTTTGTTCGCTGTCTTCATTCCAAATATTATTATTATTATCTTTTATTTATATAGTGCCAACAGTTTACGCAGTGCTTAATACAATACATATATTCAAGGGGTACGACAAGACAAGAATTGACAGACTAAGACAAACCGATACCTTTGGTGGAGCGAGCCCTGCTCGCAAGCTTACAATCTAGAGCATACTGTATTTTACTCACCTTGACCTCAAAAAAAGCAGAGCCGAAAGTTGGCCAACGGCTGATAATCTTCAGAAATGCCACTTTAGCTTCATCCACAGTTTTACTTTCATGTTTGCTATAATTTGCGATTATATTCTATATTATGAAGAAGAGTAACGAGAGTCAATTATTAAATATTTGAATGATTTCTGTAAACTAAAAACAACTATGGATTTGCTATGTCTATCTGTTCTGTATATCTTAAATACACTGTATACTAGTCTCTTATCAATCAGCTTGTCTCTATATCAATGAGGCTGTGAAATGTGTGACAATACTGAGCTAAATAATATGGATTTTTGTACTAGCTCGTGAGCTCAGCTAAACATGCATTACTGTGCTGGTTCTGGGTGTATCACAACTGATATGATAAAATGCAACTGAGGTGCACTCATATTAGATATAGCAATTTAAAGAAAACACACTCAAGGGCCATCGGACACATATTAAAAAGTGTAAACTGGGCTATTATCTGGACTACTGGTTTAATAAGCTATGACATATGGAAATGCTGAAAATGCTGGTGAACTCTCCACTGGTCCTTCGGCTGTCTCAGCTAGTTTCTCATGTAAAAGATCTCTCTTCTAGTTTTCACCTTCTTGTTTCAGAAAAGTCATTACACCAAGTAGTTTAGTCTAGATTCTGGGACGTACCTTCTTCCAGTCTTCTGGAGTAGTGTGGCGCAGTAAGTACTCTGGTATTAGCTCCCGAAGATTTTTGTTGATGGTGGCCAGGTGGGATCGATCATTGTTGTATTGCACTTTGTATATCAATGCAGCTAGAATTCCAGCATCCTCCCCAGAGCAGTGGTGATACCCACGCAAATACTTGGGAAGCTCCTGGATATATGACAGAACATTATTACGCTACAAATTATTTATAGAGCACCAGCAGATTCCATAGGGCTTTTCCAATACATGAGAAAGATAATTAGCAACAACATTAAAATTGAGAATATACAAAATTAACAATAACATTTAAAAACTGACAATATACGTAATTGACCATAACAAACGCATGTTAAGACATACTGGTACAGAAGGAGAAGGGGGAATGAAACATAAGGTGAGGAACGGCCTTGGGTGAGGATGAGTCGATTGTAGCAGGGGTCATTTGGAGAGGTCAGTGGACTGTGGATCTAAACCTTGAGAGGATAGATAGTTCATTTCAGGATGTGGGTGGTAGGTATTGAGAGGATAGATTGTTTGCTTCTCTGGTTAGGTGGGATGTTAGTGAGACCTTAAAGTTAGAGTAGGTAGGGAAGAGCCTGAAAGAGCGAGGCAGGGAATTCCAGCACACGTACAAATCATGGATACACAAACAGGGTGGGAAGGAGAGTATATGGATGTAAGTGCAGAGATATTGGGTGGTGGGGCTTGGTAAGTAAGGGTCAGGTGGCAGCAGATGAAGGAAGAGGAGATATAAAAATGAGTCTGGTAGGAGTGTTCAGGATGGATTTGAGTGATGAAAGACACAAGAGAAGGAGGTCAGTTACAATTAACCACATAGGATATCACAATGGAAATAATCAGTATTTTAATTGTGTCTTGTCTACAAGGACACTTAATTCAGCGGGCAATGTGGGCATTTGCCCACGGCCCACTAACCTTTGGGGGCTCACTGGCAGTCATACTGCCGGTTTGGGGCTAGGGTGTCCGTGTTGTCCAGGACAGTCCCGCAATGAGGAGTCTGAGTGAAGGAGGTCTCAGATAATCAGGAGACACTTCTGAGTTCAGAAGCCTCTCCTGATAGGCTGAGTTCCTCGTTCATACACATGTCCAGCGGCCATTTTCAAATGTTTTTTTTAATACATTTTGTTTTGAATTTTGTAATCAACAAATTTTCCCTCAGCCCCTTTTCCCCACTTTATCCTTTATCCCCCCCATACAGCACCTATCCCCTCCACTATACTACCTATCCCCCCCCCACTACAGCACCAGGCAGTGGCTGTAGTGGGGGGAATAGAGGCTAGTAGTGGGGGGGCAGGGCTAGTAGGCCCTCCACTACAAGCCCCCTGTCTGTCTCCCAAGTACAAGTCTTGTCCCCCCACCTACAGACCCTGTACTCCCCACCTATAGTACCTGTCCCCCACTACAAGACGGGAGGGGGGCCCACTATTATATTGTTTGCCCAGGGCCCACCAGAGCCTGGAATCGGCCCTGCTTGTCTAGTTTGTCAAGTTTCTACAGGCCAATACCTGCACCTCACTGTAGTCAGTCCTGTCTCCATTCACATAAGCTGTCATCATACCTTACCTGGTGATAATGAAAGATACAGTCAGCTTTCATATCTTTCCCTGGTTGGATATTAACCCACAGCTTCCTCATGAAGTAGAGCTGAAAACTGGCAAATGAAGGTGCACCTGCAATAAGATATGATATATTTACATATAAAGTTTTAGGACTTCATTATAGAATTTTTGGTGACCAATAACATACAAAGTATCTAATTTAAAACAGCCAGTCTACATGCATTGATGGCTCATTTGTTTGCTCATATCTGCAGCCAGAAGGTTACTTTCTGAAATATGTTTCAGTTCTCACCTATAATTACTCCACAAGATCATGATGTCAGTCACAAACTTGAGTCCACAAGTTCTTAAATGCTTCTGCCTTCCCAAACCTATACTAGAGTATGTGCATCCTGAAAACTCTTCCAGACATTTCTTAGTTGTACAGCTATTGTCAGTGACACATGGCCAAGTTTAATTCTCACGCTAGCTTTCATTACATGCTAAAAACCTATCACAGGACTGACTATCATTGTGATACAGTCAAACAACACAAGATTATATAGGGGAACACATACTGTTATCTTTAAACACAAACATATATTGTTATAATCAACCTACTTTATTTTTTGTCCCAATAGTTTATTCATTTTCTCCCACTGTAATTTACCTCTTTCCACAATAAAAAGCACACACTGCATTGTGAGGCTTTTAGCTGGTTAATGAGAGTCAGGCCTCTCAGCTAGAACCTACATAAAGATATGTCCTACACCCCAAAGCACAAAGCAGAGAATTGCGTCAGGATGCACTATGATCAGATATCTTCCTTTGTCATTTTACGATATCCCATAGTGATGCGTTCTGTTGTTCTAATCTAGTTAATGTGAATTACCATTGAATAACAGAAGAGAGTGTAAATATACTATCAGGAAAGTCGTTGAGGTCAAATGTGCTGTCATTACTATGTAGGAAATGTATGGCAATCTAAGATAAATCACCTGCTGCTGGCCGACTCTTCTTATTATAGTCGTTCAATTGTCTCAAGGAATCGTAGAAATAATCTTGCTCATTAAGGCTGATGACCTGAGATAGGAAGAGGGATTTAATATTAGAGAGGGGGGTTGCAATGCAGTTACTAGAAAGAAGAGAATAAGCTTCTGCAGCGGCAGTCCTGCTGGTCATGTCTCATTCATAGCTACACTCTGGATGTCGGTGCAAACAGCTGGCATTCAGCAGTTTTGGAAGATGAAGATGCACCTATGCTGGAATTATGGGTTATATGTCCTCAGCAAGATCCAGTGGCAGGGCTACCTATGTCAAGGTGTACATTGTGTTTTAAGATAACATTTATTCCTGCACTCCTGCTTGCTGGTGTGTGGTGTCTCATTCTGTATTTACTGCATGAGTTCAGGTCTGGAAAACATGCATATTTATTAAACAATATACATATTTGTTAGAAAATAAGGGTCCTTCCCCTGAAAGCATAACATTGAATATTTTAAGCACAGCTGTGATGTATTAAAAATAATATCTTATAATGTGAAACCTTTTTTAGTTTAAAAGAGATAAGTTTCAGGTTGGAGACTTAAAATTGCATGTATAAATTAAGTAGTGAGCTATAGTTTACCTTGTCTCCTATCTTCAAAAAGATGCTAAACCCCTCCCAGGACGCGAGCTGTAATCTGTCAGAGATGTTCTGACAAACTTCCCGAACCTTTGTGTTTGTTCCAACTTCAAACACCTGTAGCAAAATATAGAAAAGGACAGTCAATCATTTAAACAATATGAATACAGCAACATTGCTGAAGGGTGCTTTAATAATAATAAAAAAACTATAATGGTACATCACAAAAAAAATGCACTTCTCGATAGAAGCCAAGTGTATCACGTTTAATACGAGTTACTGTGCCCATTGATCTATCTAAAAGAATGTAACTCTACTAGCAGTTTTGAAAGAATGAGCTGTCATACAGGGCCCCAAGGTACTCAAAGATGGCTCCAGCCTGGCTGCCAAACAGGCAGGAACTCCATTGTGTAAACTAATCCCATTAACAGGATGGCTACCAGGGGGAGATTCAGTAGCTAAGGGGGATTAAAGGTTGGGTTGTCTACATGTACCTGTTTATCAATGTTGATTTATGTTAATGAAGTTCTGTGGCTATATCAGTCTATGTTTTACATCAATAAACTGTTCATTCCTGCTGTACTCAGTTCAAGGTAGTTGTGTCTACTTATTGAGTACACATAGCAGGATTCCAAGGTGCGCATGCTAGCTGGTGCTGGAAGTGATTCCGGGGACAACAGGAGGATACATCTGAGTGATCTCTGGGAGTTACTACAGCTCTCTTGGTTCACTTCCAAGTAGCCATACGGCAATGGCAATCAGGTTCTTCCATGGATCAACATTACCTTAGGAATTGTGAAATTGTTATACTTGTGTGTTTGCTAGAAATCCTCCAAAACCACCTCACAGGGCAGTGCATTCCACATCCTAACTAACCTGTCTGCAGGGGTGGACTGGCCCATGGGGTATTTGGGCAACCATGTTTCGGTCCACAATTCTTCAAATGGGCTAGTCCGAGTGGGATGGGCCCACTTGTAGAGGCAGGAATATGGCAGGGTCATTTTATTATTATTATTATTATTTATTGTTTTATATAGCGCCAACAGATTCCGTAGCGCTGTATAAGAAGTAGTATGTAACACAACAAATTTACTAACAGAGACAACAGGTGAGGAGGGCACTGCTCAAACGAGGTTACAGTCTAGAGGGAGTTGGGTTGTATTACACAATAGGTAAAAGGTACCGCAATGCTATGTGACCCTGTGGCAGTTCATTGACTGCTCACTCACACTGAAAACAGTTGAACGGAAAAGCTTTGGAAGTATAGAGATGTGATGGTATGATGGTGTGATACAGTGATGATGCTTTAGTATGTATGTATGTGTGTGTTAGTGTGTAAGTGTTTGCGTGTGGAAATGTGCATGTGCACACAAGGGACCAGGGTCCCTTCTCCCAGCCTAGAAGGTCCCAGCCCTCCCATGCCTGCTTGTAGAAAAAAATAACCTTTCCTTTGCTTACTTCTAGACACTTCTAATACAGATGTCACTGACAGCCTTACCTCTTCTGTGTCATTTGGAAAATAAACCTTGTGGAAGATCTTGGTATTCATCTGTTGTATGGCTTCGACCTCCACAATATGAGGAGGTTGCTTCCGGGCACCACTTCTGCAATGTAGAGTATGAAGAGATTGTAGAAGCCTGAGTAGCACAACTAGCACAGCTAGCTCTGTTTAAATGTATGAGTGTAAGATATATACATTCACTGGCCACTTTATTAGGTACACCTGTTCAATTGCATAAATAGCTAATCAGCCAATCACATGGCAGCACCTCAATGCATTTAGGCTTCTAGACGTGGTCAAGACAACTTGCTGAAGTTCAAACAGAGCATCGAAATGGAGAAGAAAGGGGATTTAAGTGACTTTGTTGCTGATTGTGGGTGCCAGACTGCTGATCTACTGGGATTTACATCTCTAGGGTTTACAGAGAATGGTCAGAAAAAGAGAAAATATCCAGTGAGCAGCATTTGTGTGGACAAAAATGCCTTGTTGATGTCAGAGGATAATGGGCAGACTTGTTTGAGATGACAGAAAGGCAACATTAACTCAAATAATCACTCGATACAACCAAGGTCTGCAGAATACCATCTCTGAGCGCACAACACGTAGAACCTTGAAGCAGATGGGCTACAGCAGCAGAAGACCACACCGAGTGCCGCTCCTGTCAGCTAAGAACAGGAAACTGAAGCTACAATTCACACAGGCTCACCAAAATTGGAAAATGGAAGACTGGAAGAACGTTGCCTGGTCTGATGAGTCTCAATTCCAGCTGAGCCCCAATTGAGCATTGTTTAAATGCGACAGCCTACCTGAATATTGTTGCTGACCATGTCCATCCCTTTATGTCCACAGCGTACCCATCTTCTGATGGCTACTCCCAGCAGGATAATGCACCATGTCACAAAGCTCACATCATCTCAAACTGGTTTCTTGAACATGACAATGAGTTCATTGAACTCCAATGACCACCACAGTCACCAGATCTCAATCCAATAGATCTCCTTTGGGATGTGGTGGAACGGGAGATTCGCATCATGGATGTGCAGCCAACAAATCTGCAGCAGCTGCGTGATGCCATCATGTCCAAATGGACCAAAATCTCAGAGGAATGTTTCCAGCACCTTGTGGAAAGTATGCCACGAAGAATGAAGGCAAGTCTGAAGGCAAAAGGGTACTAGGAAGGTCTACCTAATAAAGTGGCCAGTGAGTGTATAAATGTCTGTACACATATCCCATATGTTGATTGTTTGACCTCCTGTAGAATTATCTCTGCCAAACTGTTGTTGGAAGATGTTTTGGAAAATAAAACTTTGGAGGCTCTTTGTTAAAAAAAAAAATACTATGTGAATAATACTGTTACTAGTGTCCTTACATACCTACTATTTCAAATTAAACAAGTAGGTTAAAAATTAACACATAATGTGTCAGTATGTTTTCCCTTTCTCTTCCCCAGCCTCGTTTTTCTATTCCTTAGGCTTTTTTGTTCACTCCTTCCCTAAAAGCTTTTCTCTCCCCTTTTGCAGCATTTCTCTGCACTCTCCCCATACTTTTCCTCTTCACACTTTGTCCTGCTCATTGCCTTAACTCTATTTGTCTCACAGCTTATTTTTTCCCCATATTCCACTTACTTTCTCGTAAAGAACAAACAGAAGAGATTTTCACATATTCATGCATCAAGTAAAATGTAATTAATAAAAAATAGTTGTATTTACTGTAGCACTTTCTGGATTCTCCTCAAACACTCCTTGGCTAATTGTTCTTTTCGACGATTCTCTAGGAATTTCTGCATATGGACCAGTAGCAACTTACTGGGAGGGAAAAGGCCGGTACATAACCAGAGAAGCTGCCAGCCATTTTTCAAGCTGTAGCTGTTTTAAAAGAAGAAATATTTGTGTTAGTGCAACCACCCAGCCAAGTCTTTGGAAACCACAAGATACAAAATAAAGCATGTAACATGTCAGAATGTCTGACATTTTGATTCAATATTTACTTTATGCAATGACTTCTGGGAACTGTTATTCTTTAGTGTACTTTCATATCATGATTTTTGTATGTGTGTAGGATTTGACCACTTATGATGTCAACACCAAAACATCACACAAATGAATTAGATTTATATATTTTGCTCTTTATTGTAAATCACTTTTTCATATGGAATATTATTAATGCACGATACTTCCTCATCAAACTGAAATGGTACAGTTACCTGTTATTGTTTCCAGTCATCTGTTTCAAGATCTGGCAGTAAATTTCATCCCTGAGAGCCTCTTCACGGACAGGGCCTATGAATATCTGATCTGTGAACTCCACTGGAGAATGAGACTGCTTTGATGGGTAGTCTCCCATATATTTCATGATAGGTAAGAAGTGTTAAGGCGGTTGTTACACAAGGGTAGATGGTAAATTGATAAACACACCAAACAAATGTTTTCAACTTTAAGGCTATACTATACAATGATAAGGATTCCAATGTGTTAAATGGTCCCTGCTTATCATGTACTCTCATCAGAATTAAAGATGCTACTTAGTGGTTTCTGGGGCTTTGGAAATTTATGGTGACAGCATGTACTGATGTCTAACATTCAAGTTTTTTTCCTTGATGCATTCAAAAAGGATATCAGTGAAAGCCTGGCATGCGAAATCCCGTAATTCTGACACCTCACACACCTTTTGGAGCAGTGGTTGTCTTAATGGCTCTCTGGAGTAAGCCCATAATTGTGACTTCCCGCGAGATCTCTGCAAAACAGCCCTGGACAATGACTCTGGATCTGGAGGCCTGTGAACAAAGATAAAATAAAAGCATGGCACATAGTCATCTATTGTATTCGTCTATATGGCTATGAGCATATACGGATCTTTAACCATATTGAATGCAATCCGTTTACCGGAAGTGCAGAATGGCAAATTCCTCCAAAGTGTATGGTTTAACTTCTTCTTGCTTGTCAAACTCATCAAGCTGAGAGTTCATTAATTCTGACTTGCGCTGCTCTGGAGACATCGCAATCAACCTCTGGAAAACAGGACACAATTATGTATACTACTCAAGGGCCATCTAATAGAAATGGTCATATGATACGTCTAATGAATTAATAAGGCTTATTTGGTAATCTCAAACTGTACAGAAACAAATATATGCAGAGAAAACCAGTGATCAACACCCACACTAACTTCCACTTACTCCTACACATTGTACATGTCGAATAAAGGACACATGCAGTCCTTCTCACCATCCAAACTGGGAATGCATAGCCCTTCCAAAGACTGAAGGGCTTTTACAGAATATAAGACCCATTCGACCCATCTAGTCTGCCCATTTTTCCAGTTGTAAGACTCAGACCTAAATAAGTCCTTTGTTTCATCTGAGATTCAAGATAGATTGAGGGCGTTTAAACATGCATGGGATAGGCATAAAGCTAACAGTCTCTTCCACTTCTGCTGGAGGCTTTTTTACTTATCCACCACACTCTTAGCAAAGTAAAGCTTTCTTATATTAAATCTAACTACCTGACCCTCTTTTTTAGATTATGGCCTCCTGTTTTAACATTTCTCCTGCTTTAAGATAAAAGTGTATCCTGTCTTCTTTAACTTACTTAAGCATTTAAATATTTCTATCACATCTTCCCTCTCCCTTCTTACCTCCAAGCTATACCCATTTTATCCTGCAAACCATTCACCATTTCAGTAACTTTTTCCAAAATATCAACGTTCTTCTGGAGATGGGGGTCTCCAGAGCTGTACACAATCCTCTACAAGCAGAACCACCTTCCTCTTCCTGCTACTAATCCATCTAGATATACAACCCAGCACCCTGCTTTAAGAAGCCCCCTATACAGGGAGAATATTTGATATAGGGTACTGGTTAGAGTCACTGTTTGGGCACATCTGGATAAAAAAAGATTTCAATGTAATGTCTTAGTGCCCAGTTTTGATGGATGAATCCTGTTCAAAGAAATGTGGAATCTCAATCTATATTAATAGTAAATAGTATGATATATATATATATATATATATATATATATATTATATATATACACACATGTGTGCAACAGGTATGTTTGTTACAAAGCCTTCAGTTGCCCCTTTGTTTACCAGAATTTCAGTGGTGGGTTTGCTCAGGGTTGGTATGATATGGATGGCATCCAGGGACACAGCCCCGTTATTCCCTGTTCTCTCATTCTGGGCATATGTCCAGTTAGGCCCTAATTGCAACTCATGACTTTTTTTGAGGTGCAGAACATCTCCAGTCCGGAAGCTAAGAATTTCAGGTTCATCTGGGGAAAAAATAATTAAATTAATACTATTTAAATAGATACATTTAAATGACACCAGGATTGTCCCCAAACCATAAACATTACATATGCACCACTGATGCTGTTGTAAAATACATAGATCAGTAACCTGTCTGAGTCTTGCTTTTGGGATCCAGAGATTCCGCTGCGATCCTGGAGCTGTTCTGCAGAGCCACGGCATATTCAGATCTTGCCTTCAAACCATCTAAAAAGTGGAGGAGCAATCTGGCAATTTCTTCGCTGTTTTGGGAAGTCAAAACAAACTCTTCTCCTCTTAGCGTATTTAAAACACAGCACTGGCCAAATGGCTTCTCAGCCCTAAAAAGCAGAAGATACCTGATCATTTTAGGTAATTATTGGAGAGACTGGACTGTCACTCAGCATTGTATGAGCCTTGTTGGTCTCTATGTTAAGCAGCATGGCATGATGATGTAATTGATGTCATAGCTACACTGTAGTGACGTTTAACAAGTTTGTGTCCAGCAAGTCTGGCATTTCTTTGGCATATGGCTTGGTTTGTTGAAAGCATTGGAGGAACATTTACAATCCACAGATAAATATTCTACTGTGTTCAGTTTCACATTTAAGAAACAGTTATGGTATGTGCAGTCACGATCTGATTTAATATAGCACTAATGTAGTCACCTTTTTGTACTGATGCGAATTAATTCTGGAAATGACAGATCTAAGAGTTTTTTCTCAGATTCATCGAGGAAGCTCACTCCATTATAGTTTACTGCAATGATGAAATGGTTCCTGTTGATGCTGGGCCCTAAATAAGAGAAAAACCGAGTTACACGCATCCAGCTCATTTATCTGCCACTACTGTGAGAGCTGGAACATTGTTTCCAGTGTTCGTTATACATATGAATTAATTAGTATGTTTACAGTACATTGCAGTATTCATGTGTGTAGCTCACTATGTCTATCATACTTGGTCAGATTTCTGTACTTTATAAACGACACAGAAGTTTTGCCTAAAATATGAACATGCACATCCTTTTGTAGCGGTCACAGTCATCAAATACCTGTTCCTCCTACACAGAAATGTAGACTTAAATGTATATTTTCGTATAGGAGCCACATAACCAGGGCATTTGAAGAGCAGGGGTTTTAGTTCAATGTTGGCCTTAAGGTCATATGGGTACAAAGCAAACTACTACGTGTAAGCATAGAAATCACACAGTTTGGGTCTGATACATTTCCTGCATCTTGTGTATAGTTGCCTCTGGTTGTTCTCTTTATTTCATAATTTTAATTCTGAACTTCAAATTATGTTGGGGTTATGGAGTGTTATGGTGTATGAAAGTATGATGGGACTATTGAGTTTTGAGGTGTAACAATCATGAGTTGGGTATCCTTATAAAATGTTCTGTTGTAAGTTAAAAGTGGCCTTACCACTATATAAAACAATCGAATACTGCAGTCTTCCCTTTTACCTGAGAATTTAGAGGCTTCGTAGAACTTGGAAAATAATAAAGGCCATTGCAGCTTTGAGTATTCAACAAGAGCTTCCTTGACCTGAAGATCTGAGAGATGGTCCACAACAAATTTGGCCTGTTAAAGAGATATATGTATGCATAACATTTTTAGTAAGAATTGAAGGCAAAATAAAATTGTTTCACACATATATCGTGGATTATCATAGCAGTGGCAAGTCCACCTGCTTGTTTTGCAGCCATGTGGTTTCCCTTGACTATATGTCTTGCTGTTCCCCTGTGGTTCTTTGATTTATGACACGCTCTTGTGCGATCCCTGCACTTTTTAAGAGCAATGGATACTTCTCTGACCTAGTAATGTATAAGTTATAAAATCCTAAAATGTCCTGTTCACCCCTGCATGAAAAGCTTCCCCTACTACAAGCCATTACACTAGAACTGCGCATATTGAGGAAATACCAAGAAGAGCTTGTAATTCTTACTCACTATGAGCTGGTGCCCATAATGTTTACAACCAAGACCAGGTGACTACAACACCTCAACAGGCATACAACTGAAACAATTTGGAACATGCCTTATGCTGATTAGCCAACAGATACTGGCCAGCCCCTACCTATTGACTAGCACAGGCACATATCATTTAATCAATAACATTGATGATAGGGAGACCTCAGTAATGTCCTACCTTGGATTGCTTGTCCTTCAGCAGGTTTGCCCAATGTGTGAACGGTTTGTGCTCCAGCTGCTTAGCAGGAATGCAGTCTTGTACAACATCGTGTATATGTTCTTCATTCAGCACCTCTCCAAATTTAATATAATGGTGTTTTGCCATTACCTCGACCAGATCATCTTCCTGCAGGAGATAATACACTATGTTTTGTGTCTGTTAGATGCCACGTATAATTCTAAAGAATAGCGTTGCCATACCTTTAGACACTGCAATGCCTTTGGTTAATAGTGCTGGATTGCCATTGCTTTTTAATAACACCACTTTTATATATTTCATATGTTGAGGTCACAAACAACTTTTCCTAATCCTGCCTAACCAGTCACTATGGGCAACAATAAATGTTGATGTTAAGGAAATACAATACCATAATACGGATTGCAATATATCTATATCTATATATATACATACTATATATATAGTCTATATCTATACATGACTTCATAAAGCCTTAATTGCCCCAGTTTTGTGGACTTGTGGACCAACACACATATACATGCAAGAAACCTTCACGATACTTTACCAAATAACACCAATAAAAATATTTTACTTCCCTGACAATGCTCGAGGTACATCCCCACAACTCACCTTCCCACAACGATACTCCCCAAAGCGAAGGCCTCGTATAACTTGGTTGTAGATGAGATCTGTGCTAACAGGGTCTTTTGAAGAGTCATGCCAAGGGGTGAAGATCTCTTTACGGAAGAATAGTCGCCAGGGGGCATACATTTCCTTCTCCCCCTGCTCTTTTGCTAATTGTTCGCACTGTGAGATGCCATCCATGAGATGTTCTGACCCAAAGCCCAGCGACCACACCTGAGGTACAAGGATTAAAAAAATTATTTTCCACCAGTTGTAAATAAGTTATGAGATTCAAATATGTACAAAATGAGCACCCATTTAAAAAGGAGGGATGAAATGAATGCAGAGTCTATCCAAAACTATATGGGTAATCATTCCACACAGTTCCTTTTTTGTTATTTATTATAATGTAAACATTTTCTGGTGACAGTATATAGTAGCGAGACACTGTGTTTGACTACAAATTGTTAGGCACATGAGTTTTGTTTCAGTGTTAGGGATAGACACAGTGTTACTTGTGTACGAGCAGGGAAATTCACCTTGTCAAAAATGGAGATGTAAAGTGAAAATCCAAAAGTGTCCTTCAGTTGCAGTTTTTGGGCGATGCTCCTACAGACCTCCTGGGCAGAGGTGGCAGAGTCCACCTGGACGTTCACACTCTGACCTGTCATTATGGTAACCGGCACAGACCAAGAAGCCTTCCCTTTCAGAGCCTGCAAAATACACGCTATTGTAAAAATCAGTACAACACATTTTCAGGACATTACGCATTTAGTGTTCTATCCAAGAGATGATATTGTGTTTCATGGATTTTTGTTTATTATAATAAAATACTGGTAGCGGATTGATACAAAAGCACTGCTTAAATTACCAAGCTTACTATGTGACCCTGATACCAGGTACCCTATGTTTATTTTCCTAGATTGGATAAGATATAGAAAGACATTTGGAATGTAATTCTCATGCAATTGCTTCCCAAAGGGTGAAGCTTTCTTTTACTTATTATGAACATAACACTTTACTGTGAAGTTGTATACCTGCAACTCCAGCCAGCTGGGTGGCTCAGACCGTACTCCATTAGCCACGGTTCGTGTTAGCTGCTTCATACAGACGGCGTTATGAGCCACCTGTGAACTTTGGATAAAGTTCTGCAAGTACTTTGGGTGGAAAACAGTAAACAGTTAGTACATTAGTGGCAGATAGATTTCACACATGAAACAGATATCCTGCATTAATCACCTTCATGTCTATTCTTTACAGTATTTGAATCCAACCTGTATTTTAAGCTCATGCAGTTTAAAGTCCCTCCTCTGTTTGTCCTGTAAAAAGTGCATCTAATGGCACAGCTGAGTCGGTTACTTCAATATAGCACAAACCGGGAATAGAAAATGTGTGTGTAATTAAACAATTAAACTAAAAGTAATTAAACTCACTTTAACAAATCTGTCAGATGGAGGGAAACACCCCAAGCAAAGTGACATCAGAAACCAGCCATGGGCATAGCTCTTCCTGTTATTGTTTCCAGATAGCTGCTTGCAGATCTGACAGTAGATCTCATCCCTAGAAGAAAAAAAAAAGATGAAAAATTGCTGTATATATTCCTGCTATAGGCAGGAAACATGTAATTGCGCCAAATACTAGAAATCCATGTGAGGAATTTGGGGCTGCTGGCATTGCCATAGGACGGGTTCATTTGTCTGAGTGTCATGATGTGATCATTCTGGTGGGGATAAAATCTATTTTAATGGATAGAATATCAGACTGTAGTAAAATGATCTTCTATGGGAAAATACTGGTAAGCATCCCACTGAAGACCAGTTAATAAACAACTCACGACTCATGACAGATACTGGGCATCTAATTCGAAAAACGTCCATATATACAAATTATGATTTATTGGTTTATATAGCACCATCATATTCTGTAGTGATGTACTAATTGTGCACGGAAAGATGACCACACGATTACCTTATGTATTAATTAAGGTTTAAGTGGGTCATTGAATGGCGTCTATTATTTTTTCAATACTAGTGTTACATAAAGGTGCAAAATTTAAACCCCGTGCACATGGTCAGGCAATTTTATTTAGTGTTGGAAGAGTCCAGAAGAGTAAAGCAAGTATCTTATCCCACGTGGCACAAGCATCTATGAGCTTTGCCCCATATGCGTACCTGGAAACTCTCTGGGATTGACCCAGAGTCTCGGAGTGAAGCCCTGTAGCTCATTTCCCTATTTCCTGTATTTTCACACATAAAACATTGATGACTTACAATGTAAAACCTTATTGTTATTTATTATTGTTAAACCTTATTGTTACTTATTTTAAAAGCTGTGTATCCCTGCATCTGGTCTCATGTTAAATCTTACTGCTTCCTACCTGATTTCTGGTCGCAGAATTCCATTCCCAGCAATGAAATGTATCTTCTCCATGATGGACATGGGTTTGTCGATTAGAGAGCTTTCGTCTTCCAAAATATCCTGTCCGCTATTCAGTTGACTGGCAACCTGGGAACATATACATAGTATATAACCATTAAAGCTTACTCCTCAGTATTCTATTTATCAAGGTTATTATTACTTAAGAGGTTTAAAAATATCTGGTAAGTTAAATGAGAAAATATAAAATCTATTTTTCACTAAAACATAGAAAAAAATAACAGGTGTTAATGACTTTTAAGATCATATTAGTCATTTATTTATTGATGATGATCATTAGTGGTTTAGAATAAAGTATTCAAATTTAATTTGGCACTACTTTGTAAAATTAAAAAGAAAATCTAACCAAACTACTAATAAAAAGTACAGTTTGGATATTATGTATTAACAAGAGGTGGTTAATAGACGTACCTGTCCAGCTAATTTCGAGGAGCGTTTGAGTTTCATGGAAGAGATTTCTTTGGAAGCTTTGCCTTTCCTATTCCCTCGTTGTGACTATATTAGAACATGGATATTCTCTGTTAAGAGTTCATTCTCACAACACTATTAAAGCACGGCTAGTATTTAATAGTACACAGGCTAAGGTTATTAACTGACTGACCCATCTTTGTCGTTTCAAGGAAAAGCTTAACTGGAGTTTAAAAAGCATCATGCAATATCTGGTCTGATTCAACAACCAATAGTGGAGCGCATATACATGGGGGAACAAAAAACAAATACCAATAGTGCAATATGCAAATTCAATAATGAAAATAAAATATAAGATCCACTCACAAGTGGGCTGGGGATATAAGGCTCATCAAACCACGGATGGGGTACACTTGAAAGCTGTAAAACCAAGGAGAACCATAATGGTGCAGTATCATAAAGATACAGTGGAAAAAAACCAAACTGCACTTACATGAACGAAGTGGCACAACTCAAAGAGTAATGTGCAAACGCCAAGTTAATGGAAACTCCCGGAAACAGCTGCAAAATGTAAAATTTTATTGGTCTCGACGCGTTTCGCCGATAGCACGTCGGCTTCTTCAGGAGACAATAAACCAATAGTAAAATAAACGTATTAAAAACAGAACAAAATCAAATTAACCGTTCGAAAAGTCCGTGGTCCGTATTATATAGGTGCTTCCGGGTACGTCATCGCGTTACATGCGTGGAGGATCAAGTCCTGGCCGCGTCATCCCGTCCGTATGCGTCATGACGCCGCTGCGTCTCTGTGAGTATCCGTGGATGTCTTCATACGTAGTTGACACAGCGCACTTCCGGGTTGGACGAGGAAAAACATAACGGCTTGCCCCAAAAGGTCCAAAAACGGAAAAACTCTCGGGGTTCGAAAAAACGGCAGACTTCCCTTCAGCATTCCACATGTGTTATAAATAGAATAAACGAAATAAAATGAAATAAAAACATGCTTCTTTTGTCTTTCATGTACTCTAAAACAGTAGTCACATTAAAAACAGTAGCTACATTAAAAAGAAGAGGAGTTCATATAATATAAACAGTAGCCACATTAGAAAGAAGAGGATGATCAATATAAATATCGGGTGAGTATGAAGGTACAACTACCGTACTATATATTAATAAAGTGCATTATATTTATAAAGTGCATCATACTTAAAGTGCATCATGTTTTCAGAGCATTACTTCCTCATATAAAGTGCATAATATTGTGTGATGGATAATTCATCATTATAAATGAATAGTCCATACTTGATGAATCTCATTCAAATGAAACAAAACGTGGGGCTATGGCCCAATTTCAAAGCTTATACACTAGCACTAAGGAACAAAGGTCCCTTAAGATTAACACTTTATTCACTTTGGATCACGTTGATCTACCTCCCACCACTAATCTGTTTAATAAATTGGAAAGACTTGCTGAAAAAGAAGTCAAAAAGTGGTGGGAGGTCACTTTTTTAGAACATTATTTAAAAAATAATCTGATCCCAAGGGGTTTGAGGATACAAAAATATCCAGCATTTGGGCAGGATAATAATGAGTTCATGGAAAAATGGAATAAGATTTTAGAGACATGCTCGTTCCAACTTATGAAAGCTTTAATAGAAGTACAACAACAGAAACTTGAAGAGATAGAAAGAAACATTAAACAAACTGAAGAGGAAGTCTATAGACAGTTTAGTGTCTCAGAAATAGAAAAGAACAATGAGACTTTGAAAGCGAAAATATTAAAAATTGAGGAATCGATCATTAATAATAAAAAGAAAAAATTACAGAGAGATAAGGATGATTATTTTAAAGGCACACATAAAATAGTTCCAAAAACCAATAATAATTTTTTTGGACACAAAAGTCAGACACAAGTATATAAAAAGACACATGAAAATAATAGATTTCGTTTTAACACCCATGAAAATAGAAATAGACACTATAACACTTATGATAGAGATGATAGTAATTGGAAAATTCATCAAAAAAGTGGGAATTCACATCACTCTAAGAAAATGCAAAATAAACCACTTTATTCATCTGTTGTCAACACAGACCATCAACATAATCCCGAGAGATCTGTAGGGTCTGGTAATCCCCAAGATCTCAAGAAAGTTTTTTTAGACAGGGAGCGATCCCTAAAAAAGGGACCTATAGAACAACCCCCCCTGAGTCTATCGATCGAGACGAGGAACAGATTCTCCCCATTTTCAAACTCGCCAATCAAAAAACGAAAAACCTTAAGAGACATAGAGGTGCCAGAGGACAGGGATTCAGATTAAATACCAACACGAAAACACCTATCAGTACCAAAAATATTGTTAATCTCTCAAAGGTCCCTTTGGAACAGACCGAAATAGAATTATTATCAAAAGGTCTTAAATTTGCCCCCAGCCAAGGTCCAAACGGGTTTAATCTTTTTATAGACACCCAAAAGTTTTTGAGGAAGTTAGCAGTAAAACGTTTTTTTCTTAAACGGGAACATAACCATTCAGGAACTCTAGATCCCATTGTACCAGATTCACATATACACACGCCATTTAAACCTAGATCTAAATTTTATCCTGAGTATGAAAAAAGTGAACACATAAAAGTATTTGCTGATATGCTCTTACAAGAGTTTGAGAAAATTGAATCCAATAAGAATAAAAAATCCAATTTATCAAGAGAAGAACAAGAGTCACTTAAGAAGTTAAAAGAAGAAAAACAAATCGTAGTCAAATCGGCGGACAAAGGGGGCGCAATAGTTATCATGGATTAGGGCATATTACATCCAGGAAGCAAACCGCATTCTAGATGATAAACTACCTATCGAAAATTGACTAATAACCCTGCGAGTTTATTTCAAATGAAATTCGTAGAGTTGTTACAAGAAGGAAAAAAGAATAAAGTTTTAAACACACAAGAATATGATTTTTTGAACATAAAGTTTCCGAAAGTGGCGGTATTTTACTTCCTACCCAAAATCCACAAAAACATTACATCTCCCCCAGGTAGACCCATTATTAGTGGGATTAACTCTCTTTCGAGCAATACTTCTCAATATGTTGATTATTTTTTACAACAATATGTTAAAGATGTTCCTTCATACATCCAGGATACTAAACATATCCTTGGAATTTTACAAAATATAAAATGGCAATCTGATTATTTATGGATAACGGCTGATTTAGCTTCCCTATATACATCAATTCCTCATGATCGAGGTCTGGAAGCTATCAGGCAAGTTCTCCAGAGAGATAATAATATGAACCATTTACAAAGTAAATTTATATTGGATTGTATTGATTTTATTCTCCACCACAATTTTTTTTGGTTTAATGATGATTTTTATTTGCAGCTTTGTGGTACCGCCATGGGGACCAGGTTCGCACCGAGTTATGCCAATTTATACGTGGCTGATTGGGAGGCCAACTCCATCTGGTCTAATAACCCATTTGGTGCGAACCTGGTCCTCTGGCGACGCTACATTGATGACGTACTTATTATTTGGAAAGGGACACTAGAGGATCTGAATAGGTTTTTGGATTTCATAAATGATAACCAATATAATTTGAAATTTTCATCCTGTATTCATCCCCAAGAAATTAACTTTCTAGACCTAACACTGTATATAGAAGAAGATATGATTAAATCCAAAACATTCTTTAAACCGACAGACGGTAACAGTTTTATAGATTATGCCAGCTGTCATCACCCCCACTGGCTGCAGAATGTCCCGAAGGGACAATTCGCACGCATCCGGAGGAATTGCACCAAAGATAATGAGTTTTTAACTCAGAGTGGCCTATTAATGGACAAATTCAAGGAAAGAAACTATCCAGAAGAGCTTCTACACAAACATCTGGAGAGTGTTACAAAAAATAAGAGGGATTTTTTTCTGAAAGAAAGGGAACACAAGTCGAAAAAATCATTTGATTTTGCGTTCCTAACAAAATATAACAATAAGGCGTTTGAAATTAAAAAGGCAATTAAGAAATCACGTTTTAAAAAATCACCTCCCTGATAAACCAAACATAATTTATAAGAAAGTAGAAAGCTTAAAATCAATCCTGGCTCCGAGTGTCCTGCCCCCAGTGAAAGAAATCTCAAGAGAAGACAATTCCTTTTTAAAGAAAAATCCAGGGTTTTATAGATGTGGTAGATGTAAGTTGTGCAAGACATGTGTCAAACAAGATAAAAAGGTTACCAAGTTTAAATGCTCGATCACTCAAAAAGAGTATGTTATTAGACATTTTATCCACTGTGGATCTAAGAATGTTATCTACCTCTTACAGTGTAGTTGTGGTGTCCAGTACATCGGACGGACCACAAGGGAACTGAAAGTGAGAGGTCTTGAACATCTTGGGGGCATACGCAATAACAGCTTGAAACATAGTGTCCCCAAACACTGCAATATGTGTAAAGATTTTTCCCTGGCCGAATTTAGAGTGATTGGAATTGATATGGTGGCACCCCATTGGAGAGGTGGAGATCTGAAACAGATGTTGGCAAAGAAAGAGACCGAGTGGATCTATAAATTCCAGACGTATAAGAAGGGGGGTCTTAATACCGATCTCGATATTCTTGCATTTATTACTGAATAGGGAGAAAAAAAAAAAAAATAAAATAAAAATCACAGTTTGATAAGCTTTGAATTTCACTTTGCACTTTGGTTTTTTGTTTCATTTGAATGAGATTTATTAAGTATGGATTATTCATTTATAATGATGAATTATCCATCACACAATATTATGCACTTTGTATGAGGAAATAATGCTTTTAAAACATGATGCACTTTAAGCACGATGCACTTTATAAATATAAAGCACTTTATTAAACATATAGTACTGTAGTTGTACCTTCATACTCACCTGATATTTATATTGATCATCCTCTTCTTTTTAATGTGGCTAGTTTTTAATGTGGCTAGTGTTTATATTATATGAACTCCTCTTCTTTTCAATGTAGCTATTGTTTTTAATGTGACTACTGTTTTAAAGTATATGAAAGACAAACGAAGCATGTTTTTATTTTCTTTTATTTCGTTTATAACACATTTGGAATGCTGAAGGGAAGTCTATCCGTTTTTTCGAACCCCGAGAGTTTTTCCTTTTGGGGACAAGCCGTTTTGTTTTTCCTCGTCCAACCCGGAAGTGCGCTGTGTCAACTACGTGTGAAGACATCCACGGATATTCACAGAGACGCAGCGGCGTCATGACGCACACGGACGGGATGACGCGGCCAGGACTCGATCCTCCACGCATGTAACGCGATGACGTACCCGGAAGCACCCATATAATACGGACCACGGAGTTTTCGAACGGTTAATTTGATTTTGTTTTGTTTTTAATACGTTTATTCCATTATTGGTTTATTGTCTCCTGAAGAAGCCGACGTGCTATCGGCGAAACGCGTCGAGACCAATAAAATTTTACATTTTACAGCTGTTTCCGGGAGTTTCCATTAACTTGGCGTTTGCACATTACTCTTTGAGTTGTGCCACTTCGTTCATGTAAGTGCAGTTTGGTTTTTCTTCACTGTATCTTTATGATACTGCACCATTATGGCTCTCCTTGGTTTTACAGCTTTCAAGTGTACCCCATCCGTGGTTTGATGAGCCTTATATCCTCAGCCCACTTGTGAGTGGATCTTATATTTTATCTTCATTATTGGATTTGCATATTGCACTATTGGTATTTGTTTTTTGTTCCCCCATGTATATGCGCTCCACTATTGGTTGTTGAATTTCGCTCACACTTTGAGGAAGAGTGTTCGTGGAAGCTGCTTTTAGTGCGGGGAAGTATTTATTGGTATTCTATTATTATTATTATTTGATTTCACGTGGAACATTTGTTTTTTCTGTTTTTCTGTTTGTCTATACTTGTGATTTAGATGTAGATCAGATTACACTTTATGAACAATTAATTCACACGTAATTCCAAAGGGTTCATTTACTTTTTCTTGCCATTATTGTATTTTTTGTTGTCTGGATGTTTTAATAGGATTTCTTGATGGCTGCTTGAGCTCATTATAATTAAGAAGTGAAAAAGTACAGCATCTCTTTATAGTAATTTATTATGCTTAATAATTCAGTGAGCCATAGGTGGTGGTGATACATATAGTATAACTTAAAGATTTAAATACCCATTTGTCTAAAACAACAACCTACTTTGCAAGCAACTTCAGAGGATCACAAGATGCCAGAACCTCATGCTCACACAACTAATCTTAATTCACAGTTTGGGGTGCAGTCAGTGCGCACAGCCCATAATATTTGCTGTGACCCCTTAACCAGGAAGCCGTAAGAAGTAGCCTAAGTCACATTGTGTATATTGTTTTATCAACTCGTTAACTGATCAATTGGATGAGCAAATTACTGCTTCTTAACCACAACTCCAGCCATCATATGCCATTCTTAATCTCCCCAAATGCATTTGCCTCTTTGTCCACTCCCCTGCTATTTTTTGTGCAAGAGATTTGGGTGAACACAGCTCAGTGTATATCATATATTTACCACCAGTAAGACCCCTTTTGTGGTCCTGGGAATCTTTGCTGTTGCCTGCTGCTGTGTGGAGTAATTAATATACACTATATGAACACTATATGAACAAAAAGGCACCTGGCTATCAAACCTATATGAGTTTGTTGGACATCCGATTCTAAAACCATGGGCATTAATGTGGCGTTGACCCCTAACGTGCACTTTTAACAACCTCCACTTAAGTTTGGTTAGAATGTTCATGTCAATGATTCCAATTACTGGTATTGTTTATTCCATGTATAAGAAAACATTTTGTAACACCACGGGTTGTTTGCATATAATCTTTTATTTGAGTCAATAATTAGAGAACTACATTCAGAGGCATATATGCTGTGGTCAAGATATTTACTGATATTTTTTCTAAAGAGGAATTTAGCATTGCAAGTCATGTTTCATCTTACCTATTCATTAGCAGAAGACACAGTAACATTACCGTGCATGTTTTTTTTGACTAATTACATTTTTTGGATTAATCTCCTAAGGCTCCCTAAGATGAGAACCAACTGTTCTCATGCACAAAAAAATCAAGCAGGAAGGAGGTCAGCAGGATTTAAGAGCTTTAATCCAGGAAACGCCACCAGTACCTGGCACCTAAAGATATATTAGTCATTTCACATGCTTTTGATCTGGTTTTAAATAATCTGTCTTGTTTGCCATTCTCTAACCATATAAAAACACCAAAACCTATTGCAAGGAGAGCACGTAAGGAAAAGAGGCCGATTACAAAGTAAATTATTATTAAAACAAATATGATGTTAAATCACATATTTATAAAAAGTATATATAATATAAAAGCATCTCGGCACCAAGACACATATAGGAAGGTACATATGAACAGAGGCACAAGACTACAGGAACTAGGATGGAAATACGTATGTATACGAAGGCACAAATAAGATACACAAGGATGACCACAGCGATAGAGTGAAAAGGGACAAATGAAATAACATACAGCAATGGTACATCGCTGCTCAAAAGGTACTAACCAAACCTAGAAGCAAGGCTGAAAGCAACAGCAAAAAGCCTGGTAATGAATGGTGCCAAGTCCAAACGTACCAACCCCAATTCTCTAACCATATATATTTAGCATGCATAGAAGACGTGAAAATACAGAAAATACAAAAAAATGGATCAGTACTAATGTGTAACATTTCTTAATAATGCTTGGCCACAGGTGGTTTAACCAGAGTGTTTGGGAAGTTTGTGTTTGGTAAGAACTCGTATGCAAATAGTCTGGTTTGAGGTCATATTTGATCACAAGATGCAACCTGTAATGCTGTTCTCATTATTAGCCTAATTTTGTGCAGGTTTATAGAAAGATGAAGTGGTTTCACATGCTAATAGCAGTACTTGCACTTAAAGTTTTACTGGTTCTTTTCTAGCTTTAGTATACCACCTATGACTAAGTCTAATGATATGGACAAAACGCGTCAGTGACCACTGCTCTATTTTGTTTTCTTTTGTTTTTGTCTTGTGTCGTGGAAAAATATAATTTTAATGTTTGAATTCATTGATAAAGAAGAAGTTTTGCTATCACATATGTCCCCCTCACTGCCTTTCATTGTTAACAGGCAATGTACCTGAATTCCTTGGGGTTTTTATTTTTTCTGGATCTAAATGACAGCTTAAGGCACCGTACCCAGGGGGCAACTACAATGGAGTTGGTACACTCTATTGGTTATTATACCACCCAGTTATTATAACCCACTAGATGACCAAGGTATTATATTCATGTACAGTGTATTAAGTAGTCCTAGTTACAAGCAGCACAAACACTTGCCCATAAATGTTTATTGTATCAACTTTTATTCACAGCCCAAATTAACAGTTTATTAAACCAAATTTTTCTTAGGAAGGGAACAGCCATTTAAAAAGTGATGCTTGGGAATTTATTTATTTTGAATGTCTTTAATTAACATTCAACAAGTATTTCAATTTTTTTAAACAAGCAGGGTACAGTAAGAGGAATAATTTGTATGTGACAAAAATAACAGTTCCCACAGGTCTGTATACAAGGACCGCATGCGTCAGGTTTGACATCCTGGAGCACCAGCCTCAAGGGACCCCCAAGTGAAAATCAGTCTATTTCACACTCCCACTATAAAATATTTTTTTTCTCTCAAAGTCTTGTTTCTCACTCTCTACCATCACTTCCCTATCTCTACCTCCTGCTTTCTTTTGTTACCCCTAATGAATTTAAGCATCCATTTACTCCCTTTCTGCATACTCTTTATGGACTTCCTTCTTTCCAAGTCTTTACCTGGTGACTTTGTACCTTTGTCTCTGTCTTCTCAGCTACGCCCTCATGTCTTTTTACTATCTATCCTCTGATCTTCAACTTTTTTCCCAAATCCTCCTTCATTCTCTTTTTTTAGCCTGGCTTTTTTTTACCCCTCCACAGCCAACATTATTTCCTAACCTTTTTGAACAATGTTGCCTACCTTTAAGTACAAATGAGAAGACTTTTCCCATGCTGGTCCACAGGAGAGTATGTTAAGCCTATTATTCCAAGTGTATGATCTAAAAATACAGATGGACCCTGGACTTGGCCACACCAATATTTAAGCAATCAGAAATAAATAACAATACTATTTGTTGAAAACCCCAAATTAAATATTTCATAAAAACTGTCAGGTATTCTTATAAAAAAAAGTTTTGAGACATTTACAATTGCATTTAATGATTACAATGGTTAATGATCAAAATAAAGTATCCCTTTCACTTTTAAAATATTTTTTTTCTTGTCAGGAAGACCATTGGTATTGTTTTACTAGGTGTGGGAAATCACTTTTACAATGGCCTTTTGTTTTTACAGGTTTTTAAGCATTGTTAAATCCCCTCCAATCATTCAGGTACAGACGTAAACGCCTGGGGAAGTTACATTGTCTCATTGAGACTGGATCAGCTGTTAATAACACAGATATAGCCAAAGTCCAAACAGGTCAGGCAAGCTTCCCCTGCTGTCAGCTGAAGTTGACATGGGCGTGTTTATTCATGTGTAAATAGTGAAACCCAAGCACTATATAATAAAACAGAACAAGATAAAACAAACAGTCAGTCATGTCTATTTTTTTGAAAGGACTGCATGTTGACAGAAAATAAACAGGGTATATAAATGACCCCTAATCTTATGGTTTACAACTGAAAGACCTTTTCTACCTAACCTTGTAAAATAGATTAAATATATTATATATATATATATATATATATATATATATATTTCAGAGCCCATCTCTAACAGAAGTACTCCACTAAAACAAGGCACTACTAATGTAACATGCAATGGGGGATTATCCATTAGGCCAGGCCTGGACTAGCCATCTGGAAAACCAGGCAAATGCTCAGTGAATCAGTACCAGATGATGCATGTAACCTACCTTTGGAGTCACTCGCCTGGTAGATTTGGTTCTTTAATATGTGGTCAAATATGCGCGAGTGTAGGAGAATAGTGCGTGGCTTAAAGTGCCAGTAATGCTTTTCATCCCCAGTCTGGCCCTAGGCACACTAGGCATATATATATATATACACTATATGATGTTATTAAATAGTTATTTACTTTGTGCTCATCCCAATTATATTTGCTCCCGTAAAGCAGGATGATATGTATTAACCACATGCTGCTCTGAAGTCTAGAAATTAAATTCACAATGGAGACCCCTTTGTTGCTATTGCATATGACACAGGAGTTATATAGGACTCTGTTCGCAGTAGGGCAACTGGCTAATGCAGTTTTTACTCACTCATTTCAAGCACACAGAACATATTGCCTTATTAATTGTATTATTTTGTTAAATTGCTGTCCATAATATTCTTTTTGGGTAGCTACTAATTATGTTTAGGATCATCTATATCAGAATGAATGATTCGCATCACTGGAGCCATTAAACCAGTTGTTGGTGCTGTAATTTCCCAAGTCTACTGTCAAGCTTACCCAGTTAAAGGAGCTAAATGTCGGTAAGTAGATCACATGGTAGTATAATCTCCTGCATGGGGGATAAAGTGTCTTCTATTTATTAAAGTGCATATGATGGCTGGAGTGTCCCTTTAACAGATATATACAGCTCTGGCTTTTTCCTCATAGATATACCCCAGCCACCATATACGGCACACTTGCATATAATAGCTGAGAATCATTATATTTTTTTAATTTTTTTTTTACATGCAAGTGAATAGAGGGATTTAATTTTTTTAGACCATGGGACTACTTACGTAACCATGTGTGAATAAGCCTATTCCCAGTACACAAATACTCAAAAATTAAGGTTTTTCAACTAAACAATATTTTGACAGCTTCTGTCATTTTATATGCCCTGGATGACAATTAAAGCAATCTGTATTGTGTATAGAAAATATAAGCCCATCACTGACAGCTACAACAATGAATATGCATACCAGCGTTTGAAATGTCACATTAAATATACAGTATGGATCACAGCCTATTCAGTAAGTCATCAGTTGTTAGAGATAAGAGGCTGCTTAATACATCGAATGGCTACTGTGCCAGTGCATGTTGTCACTTCCATGGTAGCTTTGCCCTGAAGTCCATTCTAGCTGGCAGGTGGTAGATTTGTTCAAGGGTGAGACAAAGCAGGTGCTGTAACTCCATTTATTGTTCCATCATCTGTTACTCCAGGCTAACAATGATAAGATGCAAGGCCATAACTAAATAAAGGTTATGAGATGGATTATGGAAAACTGTACATTTTACCTGCAAATATGTTTCATTTTATTTTTCTTTCTGACACAGAATATAGGTCAGAAATTCACCCTATCGCTTCATCAGCTGCTGGGGAAGAGACACACTGCTGATTTTTTGAAACAACAGCACTCCAGTGGAGACTTTAATCTCATTAGACCATTTGTGAGTATTTCAACGTCCCAAATTGTGTATTTTTATAATAATAATGATACATGTTACAATTAACATTTAATTTTTTTGGTACTCTGTTACTAATAATTACAGTGAGATCAATAGTGGAATAAATCACTGCGGTTAGTTGAGGATATACATGAATTTAATTGACCTTAAAGGACCTTGACGAAAATGTTTATTGATTACTTCATTAGTTGATCTGCCATTATTGCAATGCATAATCAGATCATTCTAACACAATGTTTTGGGTTTGCTATGTTTGAGACACACGCCAGGCACAGTCACACGAGTGGAGCTGAGACCATCTGTAGATCGCTCAGTACATGGCACGTGGTGTGTAGAGGCAGGTATAGAAAATTGTGCTCCTCAGCTATTTTTTTAAAGAGGTTATTTTATTTACACTGCCCTTATAGTTTTTTAGTAGATTAGGTTGAGAAAAGACTTGCATCCATCAAGCTCAACCCTTTTGAGGTGTGCCCCCTCGCAGCCGAGCCCAAGATGAGTGCCTCTCTTGCATCACCCTTCCTATGGCCCTGATGTAGAGCTATATGGAGTACTCTGTCTGTGGAGCAGACCCATTGCCACAGCTGTATAATCAAGCACCTAGCCATCTAGCCTGCTTTTACAGACATTTGTGACAAAAATGGGTCGTTCTGAAAACCTTAGTAAATTCAAGCATGGTACTGTGATAGGATGCCACTTTTGCAATAAGTCTGTTCTTGAAAGGTATTATTGGAAAGTGGAAGAGTTTAGCAACAGCAGCAACTCACCCACGAAGCGGAAGACCAAGTAAAGTCACAGAGGAGGGTCACAAAGTGCGGAGGCAGGTGGTACATAAAAGTCACCAACACTCTGCTGATTCATAGCTGAAGAGTTCTACTGGCATTAATATCAGCACAAATAAACATCCAGCGGGAGCTTCATGGGATGGATTTTCATGGCCAAGTGGCTGCATGCAAGGCTCACATTACCAAGTACATTGCCAAGCATTGGATTGAGGGTTGTAAAGCACACCGCCACTGAACTCCAGAGCAGTGCAAACGTGTTATGTGGAGTGAGGAATCATGCTTCTCTGTTTGGCAGGAGGACGTTACTTGCCTGACTGCATTGTGCCAACTGTAAAGTTTGGTGGAGGAGAGTTAATGGTAAGGAGCTGTTTTTCAGGGGTTGGGCTAGGCCCCTTACTTCAAGTGAAGGAAAATCATAATGCTTCAGCGTAACAAGACATCTGGGACAATGCCATGCTTCCAATTTTATTTCGAACAGTTTGGGGAAGGTCCTTTTCTATTCCAGCATGACTGTGTCCCAGTCCAAGGACCATAAAGACATGATTAGATGAGTTTGGTATAGAATAACTTCACTGGTCCACACAATACCCTGACATCAACCCCATCAAACACCTTTGGGATAAACTAGGATGATCTGTTTATACAATTATATGTAAAAATATATGATTTGGGACAGATCAACTTCAATTCACGTATTCACTAACCCTGTTTGGGGTACAGGTTCAGGTACAGAGAAAACTAGTGTGGTATAGAGTGCACCTTGAGGGTTTATGACGTAACTCAAACTCCTCAGCATATTCACAGTTTAATAAGTCTTTCTGCTAATGATTTGTAATTGTGCCAATTCACTCCAACAGGAACTTTGCTAAGATGTCTTACAATAGTTTAATACATTGGAGGATGGAAGAAAAGGTTGTTCTGTTTACCTATTTGAAATCATGCCAAGATATTTGCCAAATTAGGCACACAATTATTTAGCAAATGGAAGTTGATTTAGTCTAATTTGGTGCTGAATTAACAGGACAAATAATTCTCTCATTATTCGTGGAGAGAAACATACAAATCCAGGCCTACATATTTTCCCGGAAAGAAACATGCAAAATATAATCCATCAATCTGATGTTTTTCCACTCAACAATAATTAGCTAACTGATTTTTGTATCCGTTTTGTGTGTGCAACTATAAGCTGCTTTATCTAATGCCTTAATTTCTTGCTAGATAGCAAAGCTATATATAAATGGAGCAATTGTGCCCCCTGTTGGCATTTAAAAAAAGATGAGATGGTATGTTAGAAAAATAAAAAACAATACACATTTCACGTACATTGTCTCTACACTGGGTGGCATACGATAATGGGTAAGAAATATGCCAAGATATGTAAACAGAGTTGGGATGTTAAAGATTGTCCTTTGGAATGTGGGGTATTAAGAGCTATGAATATGTTTGATTGATTAAAACAAACAGAACTTTATATAAAAGAGGGAAGGCTGAAAAACTCCCAACATAACTGTTTACATTGACTCAGCTGGGCATTAAGAATAATGCAGCTAATCTCTAAACTAACTTATACAACTAGTCATTCCTACTGTTTGCCTGATATCTCGCTACCTGCATGGACTAACCTTTACAGACCACCCTCAAACTCAGAACACAATCAACATATGAAACGCACAAGCATACACCAGCTCCCTCACTGTACCTTAATTTAAGCCCCCAATTCCCATGGTTACAAGGCATATACACACACACATCACAACCATATTTGCCTGAAAGAATAACAGGATAATATTAAAGAATAGTGAGACAGTTGCTGTTTTTACTCATCAAATTATACAAATGTGTCCATATCAGTGGTCCTATATGGCCATTTCAAAAAGCCATACAGTGTGTGTGTGTATGTATATATATATATATACTGATCAGCCATAACATTATGACCACCTGCTTAATATTGGGTAGGTCCTTCTTTTGCTACCAAAACAGCCCTTACCTTTCGAAGCATGGAGACTCCACTAGACCTCTGAAGGTGTGCTGTGGTTCATCAAACCAGGCCACCTTCTTCTATTGCTCCGTGGTCCAGTTCTTATGCTTACATGCCGGTTGCATGTGCTTTTGACAGAGGACAGGGGTCAGCATGGGCACCCTGACTGGTCTGCAGCTACACATCCCCATACACAACAAACTGTGATGTACTGTGTTTTCTGACACCTTTCTATCAGAACCTGCATGACATTTTTAGCTATTTGAGCTACATTAGCTTGTTTGTTGGATTTGACCACACGGGCCAGCCTTCACCCCCATGTGCATCAAGGAGCCTTGGCTGCCAATGACACTGTGGATGGTTCACCACTTACCGTTGCCCATGTTTCCTGCTTCCAAGACATCAACTTTGAGGATGAAATGTTCACTTGCTGCCTAATATATCACACTCACTGACAGGTGGCACGATAACAAGATTATCAGTGTTATTCACTTCACCTTTCAGTGATCATAATGTTATTGCTGATCTGTATAAATATAGATTTATATAGATATATATATATAGTTATAATTTACAAAGTAAATATAAACAATGTATAATGCTGTCCAAAATCTATTCTGTTGGTGCCACTTGGTTAGGTTTGGAAACAACTTTGGTTTCAACGGGGACTTGCATAGAAGCACTTTCCTCTTCAGGTGTGGATAAGCTGATGTGACCACAAGTTAAACATTTGACAGCGCAGTTTCTGAACTATAAAAAAAGATAGATATAACATTTAAAGGAATAACATATGTACAAGTAGGATGAAACAGTTTTTATAGGTTTTGTTATTGTTACTACATTCTTATAAGTATTCTTTACTGAAACCTGAACTTTGGTTGGCAATGCTGTGCAACAGTTTCTACCTTCTTCTGTAGAAAATAAGCCCTGGCTATGTAGCACCAGGTCTTCAATGCAGTATTTTATAATAGGGACACAAATGGATACATCTGAATAGGTTCCAGTGTTACGTTTACTTAAAACTTGGTGGATGTATTCACTTTTCTCAACAAGCTATTTCTCTCTTTTAATGTTTACTATCCCTGGCCAATATTAAGGCTTAAATAGGTCACAAATCCAGAACTGGTAGGGTATTCCTCTAGCACTTGTGTTTTACTTTTTCGCCAGAGAAGCAATGGGAAACTACCTATGGGAAACCAATCTGAAATTTGTTCCAGATTATCGTTAAAATATAACGAGTAATGGCTGTACCTCTTTGTTAAGGAAGATGTAAATGATTGGATTGTACACAGGACTTGTCTTGGCAAAGTATGTAGGAAGAGTTGCAGCAAGTGGTGATATGTAAAGTGTTGGATTGATGACAACTATCAATGCGAAGATTGTGTACGGTAACCAGCACACAAGGAAAGCGATCACCATGGAAAAGACCATGAGTACAATTCGCTTTTCTTCTTCTGGATTAGTCTTCCCTCCTTGTTCTTCGATTTTCCTGTTTAGCTAATAAAAACAGACACACATTTTAAAAGCAGAATTAACATACACGTTTATATATTTTAACTATGTGGCTATCATATAAAACATGAGAATTATATTGTCAAAAATAATTTGAACATTTTTAAAAATAGCAGATATACCTGTGTTGATTACATATACATTTTCAATGACAGGACCTTAAGGACTTTGATCTATCCAGCTATTCATTTTTTGAAGTCTTGTCGAAATTAACCAGAATTCTGTGTTTTGTCAAGCTTAAATGAATATGTTTGATATGTTACTATGCTCCAACTTCACATGAGTTGTTGATGTATCAAACTAATGACAGCCAGGCTGGAGCCATCTCTGAGTACCTTGGGGCCTTTTATGACAGGTCATTCTGTCACACTAATATATAAAGATAAAAAATGTTATATAGAGTCTTATGAAACATAAACTAAGTTACATGTATTTAGTACTGTCACCCTTTATAAAAGAAAAAAATAAATGCAATAACATATGAAACATACCCTATGAAGTGACTGAAGGATTCTACCATACGAAAATCCAATTATGCTTACAGGAATAATAAAACAGGTCACAAAGTAGGCAATTATGTAACTGTAGTTGTTCCAGGATCTCACTTCCCAACCAATAGAACAGGATGTTAGGACTCCTTCAGGACCATAAGAGCTCCAACCAAAAAGTGGTGCTATAGCCCAAATAAGACAGAAAATCCAGATAAATACTAGGCCTTGGAAGCCCCTGATGCTGCTTAGTTTTAGTGCTCCTATTGGCTGGCATACAACATTGTACCTCTCGTAGGCTAAGATGGTCAGAGACCACAGCGAGACAATTCCTGCAATATATCAAAATACAGTGAGTAAATAAGATGCACCAGATAAACTCCAAATATATTAAACAATGTTTTTTTTAATATATAAATATATATATATAAAGAAAAATAGCTGCAAAAAAGTAAAAACAAATAAGACCAAATGGTTTTATAATGCCCTGAAGACTGAAGCTTTTTACCACATGCTTACTTAAGTATGATTTCTGTTTTCTATGTTTAGTGTAGCCACGCAAATTAAATATGTTTTATGTTTTATGATTATTTATTAGTCCTCATATTAAAAACAATGTCAAATTGCTATTTTTTTAGGATTTCTTCTCAAAAAATTAAATATTTTATTTCATAGTTCAGTGACATCCCTCAAGTAGAGAAATATGCCACATATACATGTTTTTTATGTTTTGGAAGGCCAAAACTCTCCTTTACATATTTAGTTTTTTTTTCTTCAGCAGAAACTCTGGTATCCAATGCCTTGGCTGTAAGTCAACTTGATACTTTGTTATTATTATATAATTTTTACGTAATAGTATATTTATTGGGTCATGAAAAGGTTAATGTCTCCAACAGTAGAGTTGGTGTTTGTCATTGTATTTCCAACCCGAAGATTTATTGACCACAAATAGTAATATATATATAGAGAGAGAGGGCTGAAATATATACATAATAATGGATGTAACAAACTAAAAGCTCTACAACACCTCTAGTGACCAGGATAACGTAAATATATTTGAAAAGCCTGATTAAGAAGTGCATATTATTGGTTTATTAACATATAAAAGCAAAGGAAGAGATAAATCAAGCTATTAGGAAAGAGAAAACATAAAATATTCTATGCATTGTGATGGTAAGTTGAAGAAAGTGTACTGTGTTTTGTTTTTTGTTTTTTAACTCACAGCAGCATCATCTGCTTTCGCAGAAGAGCGTACCATTTAAGAATCACATGTACACTTCTGACAGAGGATGTAGCAGATTGCTGCTGATTAGATCAGCGCGTTATACTACAGATACCTGTTGTTCTTTTTTGCGATCGCTTGTTGTGATCACTAAGGGGAGTCCCTACAGTGCCACTACACATGTAATGTTTATGTATCAATCTAGCTCCAGATTTCCAACCACAGTTAAATGTTTCAGGGCAGAAACCAAACTCTACAAGAAAGAGAGCCTTTAACTGTCCCTCCGTTATTAAGTAGATAGCAATATGTAACATGTGAGAGAATATCAATTAATACAGAAAACAAGGTAATTCAAAATGGTTAATTTACCTTTTCTTGTCAATATTACTACTTACACAGGTATCCAAAACATTTGTAACATCTACATATGTAGAGTTTAAAATATATACAGTATGTAAAATTAAAATTTTGGTTTCAGTACCTTTCATGGCTAGTTTAGCTTAATTGAACATAATTGTTCAATGACTTTGATGTTAATTGGCTGCTCAAATGGTAGCCTTGACCTAGTTAGACAAGCTGTGATTTTTTGTGTGTTTTTTGAATTGAAGATAGTGTTTGCTTTCATGAGTTATGTTCACTAAACTTGTGCACAAGGTTGAGAAGTAAACACATATTATTTGACTATGTGCCCTGGGAGTTAAATCATTAGTGAGTACACAGAATCCTCAGAATCCACACTTATATAAAATTACACACATACAGCATATAAATATTTAATTTACTAGAATTGAATGTGATTATTAAAGTGCAAAAAGACATAGAAATACCAGTACCATTAAACAACACATTTTACTTACCAAAGTAGTTTACAGCAAATCCTTGAAAAATACAAAATCTTTCACCGAGGTAGAAGTATCCATGGTAATTGGTGCTGACCACAATAGTGGTACCACACAAAGTCATCATTAGATCAGAAAATGACATGTTTAAAATAAAAATATTGATAGGACTGCGTAACTGAGGATATTTTATGGTCACAATGATTACCAACATATTGTTAAATATTGAAAATACTGCATTTAAAAACATCAGAAATGACAAAATGCTATATCCAGATTTTGGAAAAATTGTAGGTTCTGCAGTGAAGTTGCTATTTAAGAGACTTATTGGAGTGCTATTGTCGGCCATGGTGGAGTAATAGCTTCCTGGCATGTCTCTCTTCCTATGACTATATCGGTCATATAATTTGCTGTGATATTAGGGCGTCATGTTTGCAAGAACTGCTATTAGTTTATTGTTTTGTGTAGGATAAAGAATATGTGATCTTATGCTAAAAGCAGCAGATGTTCTTATAAGCTCAGCTTCATTAGAGATCTATATGTAATATGTATGAGAACAGAATATTTTAATCAGATTATATTGAGCTCAAGAAGACTAATTAAATGCACATGCTGCTCTTGATTATTGTGATTTGACGGATTACATACATGGGATAGCTGAAGAATGGGTGTGGGAGCAATGGCACAATCGGCTGACTTAACTTTTTGGGCCACTGCCTAAGCCAGTGACAAATTGTCCATTAGACACACTAGGTACACACACTGGAGTTCCCAAGCTTTTTTGGGGGGGCAGTGCTTAATAGAAAATCTGTAGACAGTTGGCAAGTAATGGGGTCACTTAATGTTGGAATTGCTGCCCATCCTGTTTTGACTTTTCTGGGGTAAGTAATAAGGTCCTATGTCCCGGGCTTGCCTTTATTTTTCAAAAACTGCTTGCCTGGTGACGGTTTGCGTCTGTGATCTGCGGGAAGCATGCTAGGCATCCTTTATCAATATTATTACCAAAATAGTTTTATACGGAGGCTTAGCAGGTCAGACGTGAGCTGACCTGAAGGCAGACTGAGGCTTCACAAAGGATAAGTAAGTTGCGCAAGGCAGTGTGTGCGTACGCATTGTATGTTATTGTGTGTCCATGCGTTAGTGTGAGTGTCTGTGTGATAGTGTGAGCACTAACTTCCTCTTTTCTCTGAACAGCTTTTGAGTGTCCAGGAAATGGCCTGGCAAAAAGGTTGCAACCCTCTAAATGAGTTACCACTGCATGAGGGAGAAGATGAACCATGTGCTTTGTGAGGGAGTCACTGGTCAGTGGTCTCTCCAACCAACCCTTTCGCATATGCTGGCTAAAACTCAGTGGGCCCCTGTACAATCATGCAATACTACTATTTTACATTCTTTTGTAATATACACTATTAACAGAGAGTGACAAGTAAGGGAGAGTGGTAGATAACAATATTATGTTGTTATTAGTGGCTCAAGAATTGGTTGCTTGCATATACTTATTAATGATGCTACAAACAACTTAAAGGTTAGAAGATATGCCCATTTTCCTGACAACAACTTTATGAAAGTTTAATTCCCAATAATACAATTTTAAAAGGCTTTGGGTAAATTATGAGAATGTTCAAAAGTGTGATGGGTGAATGAATGCAGAATAATGTATCCTTCACATACGACTGAAAAGGTCAAACTAGCTGCACTGGCCAGGTCTCACCTAAACTATCACTGACAGTACTTTAGATCATATCTAATAGATGGAGCTCATAAAAACACAGTTTAGGGGAACTTTAATAATTGGCTACTATATGCCAACTATAAGGGGCTACTATATACCCCCAAAATTAAACTTGCATGGGGAATACAGTGATGTGAAAAAGTGTTTGCTACTTCTCGATTTCTTCTATTTTTGATTATTAGTTACATTTAACTCACATTGTCCTTGTTTTAAGTTTTAAATCATTTAAAAAAAATATATTTCTATAGTTGCTCAGTGATGTTTTTGGTAGTTTGAGATTGTTATTGCACAGGTTCGTGTTGTGATACATTGTTACCACTAGATGCTGCTATAGTTTAACATAATCAAATGCATCTTGCTGTACCACTGAGCACAGAAGAGGTCACTGTTGCATAAGGTAAACCATGTGTTCAGTTTATATATTAGATTTTTATTTTTATTCTGTTGGTTTTGCATAGGCATACCTTAAAGCATTTTAAAAAAGACAAAAACAAGGACATTTTTTGGGAGGTGGAGATTGTGACTTGGAAATGGGTTTACCACAATTTAAACATTTTAATTAGGTAATAAAAAGAAAAAGGTTTTGAAGAATTTTGTGCACTGAACTTAACCGTCTTATGTTCCTATTCTGATAGCCTCTACTCTTTCTTTCTTGCTTGCTTTCTTTCATCTTTTTCTATTTCATATATATCTTCTGATGTACCTTTTTATCAAAAGAAAAACTAATGGCATGCTGGACTCCATTTATTAAATTGCATCACTTCTCTAATACCATACCTAAATATGGGGATCCCATCATTGAGCCTTGAGGTAGAAGAACTTCCTCTGAATATTCATCATTAACTACAACCTTCTGTCCCCTGTAACTCAACAACTGTTTTATCTGTTCAACTATCTTAACATCCAAATAAAAACACTGCAGTTTATTTATAAATCTGCTATGAGCAACAGGGTCAAACGCCTTAGACTAAAATCTACATTTCTTGTTGTGTGGTATGGTGTATATACACTTCTCTATACAACCAACTCCAATTGGTTGAAGGAGGTATTGTAGCCTCCATTGACTTGTATAGACCCCATTCAAGTTTATGAAGCCGTCACCCAATCCAAAAAAAATATTAAAATAAAAAGTGTGCTATATAAGGGAGACTTTTGGCCCTCCACAGCATAATAAAACCATGGTCTATTATGGATGAGAGGAATACTGTCCTATTGCCAAAGACCTATACATATTGCATATTATACTACAACTCATAAATATATAGCAGAAGTTAGATTGTTCTAGCAACTGTGTAATGCAGTGAAATAACCACTAATAAGGCCAAAAGGCAGGTTTTTTTATAGTCAAAGTTCATATCCATTAGAAGTATATAGTTTTGTGTGTGCACATATAACACAATGTAGCCTCTGGCAGCCCCACCTATGGTTTGTAAAAAATGGGCTTACACAACCGACAGTTGTGCGTTATAGTATAAAAAGGGACATGCCTCTTTGATTTGGGCTAGGGAACAGTTATCTCCAGTTATCTTCTCTCCAAATTATGTTAACCCCTTAATGACCAATGACGTGTCTGGCACGTCACGGAAAAGCATACAGTTAAGAACCAATAACATGCCTGGCACGTCATGGGGTTAAAGAAGCCTAGAAAGCTATCAATGATTGCTTTCTTCACCCAAACAGTGTTGCTACAATGCCTTGATATTGAAGCATTCAGCAAAACCAAAAACATTGCAGGGGCCCCATGCAGATCAATGGATCCCAGCTTACTAATGTGATCAGTAAAAGATTTTTTTTTTTAAATAGTTAATAAAAAATTAGGATGTAATAAAATTTTAAATTAAAAAGGCCCCCTACTGTCGCCATGACACCATAACCATCAGGAACCCATCCAGCTGCAAACAAATTAAAAAACAAAAAGTAAAAATAAATAAATAATAATATAAGCAAGTTCTAAAATTGGCACTTCCCAAAACATAGCATGGAAAGTATTAAAAATACCACCATTTGAAATACGTTAGAGTGTCACCAGGAACCATCCAGCTGCAAAAAAAATGTTAAAAAAGTAAAAATAAATAAATAATAATATAAGCAAGTCCTAAAATTGGCACTTAAATCCTAGTTTCCTAGTTCAAAAGAAAAAAATGTTTGATAGGGGAAAATTTGAGCAGCTGGCTTCAAAGATATACAAGGGCGCAGTACACTGTATCCCTTAAACTAAGAATGTTTTAAACATGCTCATTTAATAAAAAATATATTGAGCACCAGAAATTATTTCAGAGCATAACATAATCCGGTTTATGTAAGTAATTTGTTTCTGTGCAAAAATCTAATTTCATTTACATAATCTCCTTTTCCTGGAACATATGATGTGAGGGGGGCCACCAATACAAAATAATTCAGGCTTTAAAGAGGACACGGGATAGTGCAACTATATACCGTAACGTTCACCTACAAAAAGCAAGTATATTTTACTTTGTCTAGTATTCAGGGTTTTTTAACTTCAGTAAGATCTGAAGTCTGTGGTGCCGTGTTAACATTTGAATAAATAGAGTAGTTTGCAATATCTCTGCTCACTTATATATATACAAATGTTACCCAATGTAGAACAAGTACATATATATATATATATAATATATATATATATATATATATATATATAAATATAATATATATACTTGTCTACAGCGGTTAACAATATATATATTATATTATATATATATATATATATATATATATTAAGCACATATCACATCTGAATAGGAGTTGTACTCTTGTATTGGCAAATTTAGTTGCACTAATAACTGTGTTATGCAAATCAAAAACAGATGCTAACAACTGTGAACATAGCCAAGCATAACTTGTGCATGAACCATTTTTTCCTCTTGATCAGATGGGATTAAAATGTGTAGAAAAAAACCAAAAGGTATTGTGGCTTAAATTTGTATTTTTAAGATAGTTTAACACCAATTTTGGCATTTTTCTTAGGAAATGACATACTGCATTCTGCAGGAAAATTCAGTAAGATTTGTAATATTTTCCCAGAAACAGTCAAAATTCAAATGTTCTTTTCCCTATCCACAATAGGACAAGCAAATAAATACTTAGCTATGGCCAAGTATATAAAACCATTTATTGGCACAGTCTACATTTGCCATTTGGGACCATGTGGGCTGAAAAACAGGATGCATTAAAATTTAAGGAAATTTGCCTAATGCTCCAAAGCATAAAGCATGACTGTCAAGATAGGTTTTTTTTAGCCTTTAGCACGCTTGACCAGTGTATAATAGCATTTGCTTTTTTTAACTGGAATATGGTCCTCCCATGGAAAACTGGGGTAACACTGGTCTAAAGTAAAAATGGGTTTCAGGATTTACATTAGTGTATAAAGAAGTGAAAACGTTACCCAAAAGACTACGGGAGTTTTAGAAAGGTGTCATAGGGACAAAAAAAAAGGGAGAAGAACACGTACAATTGTGATGGAGCCAATGTATTTGCCACAAAATGTTCCAGAATACAACAGTCACACCAAGATGTAGATCTTTGACCAAAGAAGGCACACAATCATGCAAAAGAAAGTATTGCATCTCATGTACAAAAACTTGTCTGGTTTCTGCTTGAACCTCCTGGTGTCAATGCACCTGCACCTTCTTCACTTACAAAGGAGGATGTGAGGTCAGTATGTATATAAAGCCTGGCCATTCCATTTATCCATGTTATTGTGCGGAATTGCTCCTATACATATATACATTTAGGGTACCTTTATAAGCCAACTTCTATGTGCGTAGGAATGTTCTGAGCAGGCATTGTTGAAAACAAAATAATATATTTAATTGACTATAATATGTACTAGTCCATTTTATGGGATATGACATACTGGGGCTTGAAATTTATAAATGCTTGCAAAACCTTTCAAAGAATCATACCTGCTATAAATATTTCTGCTTTGCATTCAGTTACTAATGTTAATAAAGGATATAAATTAATTAATACACCGAAGTGCCTTCATAACTCATCTTGCTCATCTGTTAATCATAAGATTCAAAATAATCAGATTACTAGTAAAGCCATTATGAAATGGACTTTTCACAACAGGGTTTAATTAGTAAAGTTATATTTAACAAATACCTATTTTACAATTGTTAGGAAACAATTTGTGTTAATATCTGGAAATATTTAAGTGATGTGTGAAATATATGTCTAAAATTAAAATTAAAAACTAACTTAAAGCAAATAAAAAGAACAGTTTCATTTTTTCTAACAATTCCAATAGCTATTCGTCTTTGGTTTACATTTTCAATAATTTAAAGGCTAATTACCTTAATTTCTCCACTAAAGATTGTAAGCTCGCAAGAGCAGAGCCCTCTTCTCCTTTTGTACCAGTTTGTTACTGGGTCTGCTGGGTCTATTTAAATAAATGTAATATAAGATTACTTGGAAGTTCCTAAAAACTAGTTATTTTTCTTAGGCTGTTTCTTGTATGTCCTATTTATCCTTATTAGTGATTAAGACTAATCTCAAGTAGTTTATACATTTCCATTTTTTTAAATCACTTTTTTGTTGGTTGCTGGCCATGCCCTGTTAGTTAGACTATGTGCAGTGTGCTGAAAACCTCCATAGTGGCTCCATACCTATTGCTTTAAATATAGCAGCTTACAGTACATGTCTTATGACATTTATCCATGCTGGTCCATTGGTATTGTATGGAAAAGAAAGAATAAGGAATTCACATTAACCAAACCATATATTTTTTCATATTTTTACCAAATAAACCATCTGCTGGTTTATTTACACAGTATCACTATACCAAGAGCATATTGGTCATACACTTTTGCTGGAGATTTCTGGGAAACAACTTCTCTTAGCAAACAAACCCAAGTGAGTAGATTTTCTAGGAAAATAGGCATGCATTGCTTATGCATAAAAGAAGAATGAGTGCTTTTTTTGACACAAGTATACTTAGTTTATAAAGACTGCAAATTAACCGACTTCATGGTGAATGCTTCAGAGAATATTATATGCAAAATTGTGAAAATGCATCTCATTTTATTATTAACCCCTTAATGACAAGTAGTACACTTTGGGATAAAGGCTCTTTAACATTTTTCAGTGTTTCTGTTTAACTGTAATTTTCTTCTTTCTCACTTTGTGCACCCACACACATTATATATTGTTTTTTTTCCAGGACAAGGAGGGCTTTCTTTCTTAATGAAGGAATGTTTTGTCATTTGGCGAATTATTATAACTAGAAATGTACTAAATTATTACTATTATTGATTTATTATTATTATTGATTTATATTACACCAAAATATATCTCAATGTAGTGCATAGCAAGTGGTAATGGCAGTAGAAGAGAGACTCGGTTCATAAGAGGAACGAAGAGGGTGGTTAGTGGTGTATTTGGATTAGATGGTTGTTAAGGGTTATGTAGGTTAGGGTAAGTAGTTTGAATTTCACTGGGAAGGGTAAGAGCAGCCAACGGAGTGATTCGCACAGTGGAGCAGCAGATGAGGAATGGTGACAGAGAAAGATTAGTCCAGCTACAGTGTTGAGGATGGATTGGATCGGTGAAAGGTAGACCAGTTAGTAGGGAGTTCCAATAATCCAGAGGGGATATCACAAGGGAGTGGAATAGTATTTTGGTTGTTTCTTGCGTGAGGAATGGGCAAATTCAGGAGATGTAAAGGCGGCAGGATTTGGTAAAGGACTAGGTCTGAGGAATGAAGGAGAATGCAGAGTCAAGTGTGATGCCAAGTCAGCGAACTTGGTCTGTTGGTTGAATGATGGAGTTGTCAACAGTAATAGAGATGTCAGGAATTATGGACACAGGCGATGGCAGTATAACCATAATCTCAGTCTTTGAGATGTTGTCTTTCAGTTAATGGGATGCCATCCATAATGCAATTCTAAGCACTGCGTAAATTGTCAGCGCTATATAAATAAAAGATAATAATAATAATAATTCCAGAAAGACAGTTAGTGAGTCGAGTCAGAAGAGAGGGAATGTAGAATTGTGTGTCATCTGTGTATAGGTGGTATTAGAAGAGAAAGAAAGATATCAGTTGTCCAAGGAAAAGAAGTCTAGATGGAGAAGAGTAGAGGCCTAAAAAATGAATCCTGAGGAACACCATCAGATAGCAGTAGGAGGGGGAGCAAGTGAAGATGACACTAAAGGTATGGTCAAAGAGGTAGGATTTGAGCCAGGAAAGAGCTGTGTCATGGATGCCATGAGCATGACGTGTTTATAGAAGTAGGGCGTGGTCAACTGCGTCAAAGGCTGCATAGAGGTCCAAAAGTATAAGCAGTGAGAAGTGGCCTTTTGTTTTAGCATCAGGGGCCATTTTAGTGGTGGAATGCTGTGGACAGAAACCAGATTGTAGAGTTTTTGGAGAGAAAATTAGTTTGTTGATTATATGTTAATGGTTCCAGCTGTTTAGATACCAAGGGGAGAAAGTGAAACTGGAAAGTTTGATGGGGATGCAGGATTTTTGATGGGAGAGATAATGGCATGGTTAAATGAGGATGGGAATACACCAGAGGAAAGAGAGAGATAAATTGGTCAGGATTGGGGTAAGGACACCAGAAAGGGATGGCAAAAGATGTGAGGGTACAGGGTCCAGAGGGCAGGTGTGAAGTGAGAGGACAAAAATACCTCATGTTCAGTAGGGGTAAGTGGACTGAAGCAGTTGAAAGTAGCTTGTAATAAGGAAGGGGGTCAAGGTACCATATGAATAACACGATGGGGGAGGATGTTATCCCTGATTGTGTCAATTTTGATTTGAAAATAGGTGACCATTTCTTGGGCAGGGAAAGTGGAAGGTGAGGGAGTTGCTGGGGGGGCAGAGAGGAGTGTTAAAATTTAGGGTTATGGGAAAGGGAGGAGATTAGTGAAACAAAATAGGTTTGTTTGGAAAGATGGAGGGCCAATGTATAGGAATAGAGCATGAGTTTGTAAAGTCTTCAGTTGAGTGAAGCGTAATCCACATGTGGTTAGGTACATAAACACCTTTGGAAGAGAGTGGTCTGTGTGAAATGAGAGAGCATTCTTTTATTATACTGTAAACTGTAAAGCCCTAAGTACATCCGTTTATGTAAATAAATACAAAATATACATAAACACATATAAGACAGGAGGCAAAAGCACTTGCTAAGCTAACTTGAACATCCACTCTATTTACACCAAAAGTTGAGCAGCTTTTGAACTGAGTCAAGCAGATGGGTCAACTGGAGCTGAATCAGCGTCAACTATGGAGGAGTTGGCGGCCAAATTCACATTAATCAATAGGACAGCGTCTCAATTTCATCCAACTAAAGTTGTGTTAGTGCGAGCCACACAACTGTGTTAGCAGAAATGAAGCTTTTGTGAACAGACCACATAGTAAACCAGCTTTGTAATTGGACGCTCTAATCTTCTATTACTACAGCCCAGAGGTATATTTAAGCTAATTTACTGCATAGGCATTCACAAGATGTGAATTGTTTATTTCTCAATGTTATCTGTAGGAATATTTACCTAAAACACTAACATCACTTACAACTGTAAAGGTTTTTCATACCAATAAAGAGTGTGTTCTGTCTGAAAAATACAATAATGGACCCAGGAAATTTACATGTCTAATTAAGAAAAAATAATGCTATACTTTTTTTTGCCTGATTCATATGAAAACTAGATGGAAAAAAAAGTTTGTTTAGTGCTTTAAAACTGCCACGTAGTCTGTATTTTCTGATCCAGAATGTTAATAAATAAAAAATAGAATACCAGAGAGAATTTGGAAGCCTGCTCACTCTTGAACTTAGACCACACATTAACACTGTACAAAAGAATGTAGGGCTTTCTATCATAAAAGATAATAGTACATATGTAACAAATTAAAACTGCTCAGTGTCGTAATGAATCAAAGGTTTTTGTTAAACACATATTAAACTATACAAATAAAAGTGTTACATTTATTACAGGGTGCTCTGAGCTGTATTATGAATGAGGAAAAAACTGGCTACATATGTTCAGATGGGGAAATATGATTTCGCTTTATGTGACAGCACATTGATTGTATATGCAAAAGCTCACACATAGATAAAACTTATCAGATTTGCATTGGGAGACGTATGAAACAATGGAGATTTAGCTTTAGCGATAAATTCTATGCCCTGCATTATACACCAAGGAAGCCTTTTACTCCTAGAGGACCATCACAGTCACATTACCTGCAAAATCATTTTTTTCACATGAACTGAGATAATGCAGAATGGTTTGTAAGCATGTTGATGCAATGTTGTCATCTGAATAGAAAATGCTTTCCCGGCTGTTTGCCCTACCTGTGTTTTCAATAAACTATTTGATTTTATTAAGCAAAAGAGAAAAAATAACAAGAACGAACGGGGGTATTTGAATGCAGCTGTTCTGCAGCTGTTCCTTGACCCACTGTTGAGTAACTTTTGCAGACATGGAACGTTTTGCCACGTGGATAGAATCATCTGTCCATTCCTGACTTTTGCTGTAGAAGAATAAATTCAGACATTTAGAAAACCAAATCATTCTCATTTAGAAAGATATGGATTGTTTGCTTAAATGTATGTTTACACTTCTATATATCAAACCTTTTGTGGAATATGCTATGACGAAACATAGTGAACATTAAAGGCATAAAAAAAAAAGTTTTATATTTCAAGCATTAATTAAATCAATACCATGCACATTGGCTGTTAGTGGGAATAACTGTCTTGCAAGTACGACAGTAGTTCCACCCACTGGCTACTCCCACAGTGTGGTACGTGGCAGTTGTAGGGTTAATATACTTTTAAAGGCGGAAGTTTTAAGTACAGAGCTAGTCAGCCTATTACAAAAGACATTTTTCAAAAGTGGTCAGGGAAGGGCTGGAGAGGCGGCAATTTGCCCTTGGGCTGCTTTGATGTGATGACTTTGGGCCACTGCCAGAAGCCTTTTCTATGTGTTTTAGCTAAAGTTCTACATATAGCCACTAGGATGTCAAGACTAACAAGGGCCTTAAGCAGCATTTTCACTTTGTATCCTTTCTGTGCTCCTTCTAAGCACACCACTTTGGGAAACGTGCATTGAGCACGATCGGATTGTGCCCATTGAGCACTGTTGCCTTAGCCATCGTTAGCCAAATGTTTTAGCATATTATATTAAAATGCCTCTAGCTTTTTTCTTGCCCCTGGGCTGAATAGTGCCAACCCTCCCCTGAAAGTGTTTTTTCTTTTCTATTATGGAGAGTACACAGATTTCCATCAGTACATGCTATTTCAATAGAGGAAGGGGAGTTATGCATGTAAACTGTGTTTACATCTTGGAAATGTTTGTTTACTGTTAACAGCATGGTAAATACCTGTCCAAGTTGTAGGTATTTACGCTTCTATCAGGTTCATTTCTCTAACAGCAGCTGCTGCTTAGTCTTTTAATAATTTTATGTAAATTATTTCTGAGTGTGTGATGAGAGCTCTGCAGCCACAAAAACCTTTAAAAATCAACATTTTAACACAAAGCATTGCTGGTGTACTTGGTGAATACATTATATTCACTTAAAATTCAAATTATAGCTTTTTTTGTATTTTCCCATTAATCTGGGGATTTTGTGATCTACCGTTTGCTGGTTACATAGATGTGATGTAAACAAAATGCATTTGTTGAATTATCAGAAATTACAATTTGCTAATGAATAGTTGTAAATTGCTGTAGTTAATTTGCATATTAAACCTAATTGTGATGCCACCAATAAGGGACAATATAGATCAATTTAAACAATGTATTCAACAGCTATAAGTAATATGTAGGTGACATTTAGATCAGTATACATTTTGTTGTTTAGTGTGGCATCTGAAACACTGTTGCTCCTTCTAAAAGCATCCAAGAGTGTTTTTTATGCAACATGAATAACATTTGTTTTGTTCTTACAGGTCTGGCTAAAGCTCCAGAGGAATGTCAGAGGAGGTTTGCATGCTAAGATTAATTATTGCATTCATTATATTCAGATGCTGCAAAGGGCTGGCCTGCCAGGATACCATGGAAATGTTAGAGAATTCCTCTCGCCTGCTCTGAAAATTTGTATGTTAAGCATATAACTTGTGCTGCAACATTAGTGAATTTTGATGCATCCTTTAGGGTTGATTTTCTCAAGTCGATTTTCCATATAAGATGGTATAAAAGGCAACAAACCATCAGAGTATCCCCAGAACTCTTAGGGTTAAAATAAAGTGGTTTACTGTGGCATGTGACAACAATAAAGTCCTTTCTTCGAATCGTCGTGTACCAAAAATGTTATTTAGTATTTACTAAATTATTACACAAATTTGGTCTGTCTATGCCAAAAAGTTTGTACAGACATGAAAATGAAGGTAAAGTCCAGCTGGCTGCAGTACCTTGCTTTGAAGTAAGGTGGCGCTTGTGTAGCCTAGCTTTCTTAGTTTCTTTCCATTTCTCTGTCTCTTAGCCAGGGGAGCCAGACGGACCCATATTCAGAATTTTTGCAGATGCTGACTTGCTGGAAGCTTTCTTTGTAAAAAAAAAAAGGTGGAGTAGCATAGCACAGTCCAACATGATGTGGCAGTAAGACTCCAGTGAAAAAAGGCAATTACTTCATGAAGCTCTCCTGTTACTGACATCTTATTCTGGTTTACAAGAACCATTTTATTTCATATTTAAATGAAAAAAAAAAACAAGAAATGGCTGTTTTCTGTGACTTTACCATGAAACTCTAAGAATGAGGAACATATGGCAATACGCAGACAATGTAAATACACTTGAGAACATCAAATATTTGTTAACTGTGATTAAAAAGATTTGTTCAGTTTAAAATGTTTTCATTTTGTTTCATTTTATAAACCGAATATACAGGCAAAAAAAATATACACATTATTTTGTGCGTGAAAAGGTTTAGATAGATTGTAAAACGCTGTTGTATACTGTAGTTAACCTGACCCATGCAGCTGTAACTAATTACAATGTGACCATTATATCGCTTTTGCCATCACATGTCGCCAATGGCTTGCTGTTTCATTCTTTAAATCTGTCAGGTGGGGGATAATCACATCATGTTATATATGTGATTTTTATGGCTGAAAAAGACTAGGAACTTTTTAATAAAAGTAAATATTAAACATAAAGTTCTACACTACATAGCTGTTAGCAATCTATCTGGGGCAATACTTTCTTAACCAGTAGTCCCTCGGTATCCCAACTTCCGGCCATGATACCTAACCTTAACCAATATAAGTCCACACTTTCTGCAGCTAACCTTGTACAGATTTGCAAATGCAATGCTGTTTGTTTTCAGAGACAAAACACTGCACATCCACAAAGAAGAAGGAACCCAAAGAATACATGCATTAAACTGTATGTGATGTTATGTGGACTAAAACTTAAAGCAGGTAGAGCACAGCGTTACTAAAGCAAACCACATAAGTAGGCGTGAAAGCAACAAAAGACAAAAACAGTGTTGATTACATCTTATTTTCAATTTTTGAGATGTTAGCATTTCTTTAAAAAAAATTCAATAATATAAAACCTTATGTATATCCTAAGGCAAAATTAACTTTCAAGAGTCTTGATATTTCCCTTTTCAGACAAGTAAAATTAAGCGTTACTGAGCAATTTGCCTCTTCTGTCTGCAGCCATTAAGATCTAAACAGGGTGATTCTGTTATATGTGCTACAAAAATAGAATGTCTAATGCAAGCAGTGCATGGTATATATATCGGGAAAAGAGCTTATTTAAAACGCAATTGCATCAAAAAGAAGAAGCACTTGTACTTTGTAGGCATGTCAGTGATGAGTAAAACCCATAAAGTCTTTAATCATAGGCACTGAATGAAAAGCTATCCATTTATTTTATAGTGAGTTATTTTTCTGCTTTTAGTTTGTTTTTCAATTCATGACCTACACATAGGTTAGCATATATACGCAGTTTCTTATGGCTCATGGTTTTCTATGGGGCTCTATTCTGTCTTCAGGAGACAGTAATTTAGGAGACGGTAATTTAAACAACAAAAAAACAAAAGCACCCAAATAAGACAAATACAAGATCAGCAAGATGGGGAGACAGTACTATGGTGACTTTTTGTAGCCTGAGCAGGACATTAGTATATCAGTCACTCTTCAGTGGTATATGTTTGAATGCTTTGTGTGTGTGTCAATGTGTATATATGGTTGTGTTTGTGCTAGTTACATGAGGCATATGGCTTTACTTGCCCCCTGGGAAATAAGGTATCAACTCTCCCTTGGGATGGAGTAATATTCCATTGGTAGCATACTGGTCACTGAAAACAATGTGGTTTTCAAGTGGCAAAATAATAAATCCCGCGTATGACTCCATTTTTTTCACGGCATTACAAATTAATGTTCATGATGGAAACTCGCTGGGATTGTCTCTTCATGAACCGATGTTTAATGAACCAACCAATGACCTAAATATTTCTCTTAGTTTCTATCACCCTCTTTACTTGTCTTTCTTTGTCTAGACAGACACCTTTCCACTTGCAATAAAGAGAGCGTTTACTGTATTTCCAGTTTCCAGTTGTCTGTGTCGAAGCCCCAAACTGGCAGCTTCCAGCAACCACAGGTAATGGAACTTTCCCTTCAATGTTCTTAACAAGTCAAAAAGAACATTTGTAATATGTACCAATGCGCCTTAAGACACATAAACCGGAGTATTCTAATGATTAAATATATAAACTTCTTTAAAGGTCATATAATAGTAACCTATGCCTTCTTTGAGTTTCTCTTTTATTAGGTTTGCTGGACAAGACAATACATCAGATACGTGATAAGCCACCCAACTATCACATACACCAGGAAGGGCTTTTCCCAAATTTCAGCTGAAATCTTGTTTAGAAGCACATGCAAAACTTTCATTTACATTTAAAGTTTAAAGCTTTGATGTTCGAAGAGAGATTACTGCTATTGTTTTCATTACCTCACACAATATTGTATCCAGTTATTAAAGTCTGTACTAATGCTTCCTCCCTCATGGGCTGTGCACCACCTGTTATGATGCCATATCCTTGAACCCAGCAACTGGCAATGCAGCTGCGCAGACTGCCACCTTGCTCTTAGGGCTAGGGGATGGATTCCACAAAGTGGAATCTTGCCCAGGGGCACTAATTATATATAAAAGTGGCCCCAAGCCCATTAATTTGTACCTTTTCCTTTACACACACAGCATTGGATGGCACACAAGAGACATTTATTTCAGATTTGTGGCATGGTTAATTTTAAAATATTATTTGGTATGATTGTGGCATGCAACACCCAATTTACGTATGCCCACCCAGTGATATGATTTGCCATGCAACCTACATTTGCCCTGTGTGATATCTACAGGTATGCAGAACAACACATATTGATAATAATAATAATAATAATATTAAGAGGGCTTTCAGAAACAAAATTTAGTTTTCATTAATTTTGTAATTTGCATATACTGGAAATAATGGAAGAAATAGTGTCATTTTTTATTATTATTATATATTGTTTTTTTTATAGCACCATCTTATTCTGCAACTCTGCACAATGGGTAAACAGGACATAAGAAGTAATTCATAACATAAGTTAAGGGGGGCCCTGCTCAAATGAGCATACAATCTAGAAGTATCTTTACCATCATATTTTGATGTGATGCACATTTTGACTTAAACCAGGCATACTAGGTATGAACTATTGTGAACAGTTTAACTTGTCGTAAAAATATATTTAGGTTTTCCTAAGGTAAAGCATAAAATGTTTATAAGGTCGTCACCTAAATATAACAATAGCAAAACTATGAAAAATGTGTCCTGACCCTTGGCATGCAAAGAGCTGATTCCCATTATTTAGTTATATAGATGAATGAGAACACATTTCGACAAACACACACAAAAAACGCCTGAATCTAACATCAGATTATGTAAATGAGACTAAAAACATTATTAGGGCTCACATGCAAAACACTAGCATCCATCAATCCAAACCAATAGACCCAAATACAGGAAGAATCAGTCTGCTTATATGTGTAAATGCTGGTCTATAGTCTTCAAAGCAGGGCAAGTCATTCCAGAGGACAGCTGGTCCCCATTACTTTTTTGACCTTAAAGTATAGGATCAGACAAATTAACCCCTTCATGCACAGGGGTTTTTTTATATGCTAAGGACCATTTTTTTGTATTTTTTTTCAAAATGCTTGTTAAACCTTGTAAACCCTTTTCCATATTTGATCAACTCCTACATTTTGACATTTTCATCTATACTGTAAGTGCCCCAGCTGAACAAGATTTTCAGAAACATATACGTAAATCTCCTGATTACAGTCATACTCCACATACATATTTTTTTGTGTCCAAGAGGGCCACATCCATGCTTTACATTTAATTTATGTTATTGTTTTCCATTTTTTTTGTTCACATTTTTGTTTTGTTTTTTGCACTGTTCCCAGTGAACTATGGCTTGATTTAGTTTTGGTCTAGAAAGACCCTGCTGAGCCTTTCCTGTGCTCAAGTGAATCACGTGATCAGGCATTTCTTGAATGACATGTACTGGTGCTCACATGGCGAGTACAGTTACCCATGATTAGTGTTCAAGAAACAAGTCCAGGCATGTTGATAAGCTGTTGATAGATCCCAATGGTTTTAAGCATATACCGGTACATCCTAAGGTGATTGAAACGGTTAAAGACTGGCACAAAACAAACATATTTGGTATAAATGAAGCTGTATTCTACATGACTTTAAAAACTGATATAAAGTAAAGATGGAATAGCAATATACATATTAATTAATATTTTGATAAAGAATAGTTTTTGTTATATTAGTCCATAATAGCTCCTCTACAGGGGTCTGAAAAGGAAGGAAAACCACTCCTGTGTTACAGTACCTTATGTACAATAAAGTATAATGAAAACAGATATAAATGCTAACTTTCACAAGAATGAGTTTGACTTCCATTAAATCCCACAAGAGAAATTGAATTTTATTTCCAGATACAAAAACTTTTTGGAGAAGCCTTTTGTATAGTTGGCTGTAGTCATGGATTTTTCCTCTATAAGTGTAATTAGGACGCCTCATGTCTGTTTAAAGTCATGTCTGGCGACAATGGTATATTTTTTAATTCACTTTTTCCTTTGCAACCGTACAGACCGATTCTGGTTTGAAAGATTGTACTTTTGAAATTCATTCCAGCTTATTGTAACTGGTTCGGATACAAGGGCAATTTAATAGCCAGTTTTTCTGTAGATTGTAGCAAAACAAGTTAAAATGATTGTATATCCCGGAAAGGTGTAGATTTGCTCTTTTGTACATGTATAATTTACTCCTCCCTATACAGTTATTATTTTTTTTTTTTAAAGATGCATTATTTAGAATATAAGGTTTTCTGTAGCAAAGGTTGGCATTCTATTTTCCATGCAATCAAATACTTTGGCATTTCTCTTAAGGATTTAAAATGTTTCGTTGCCCTAACTTCAAGTTTCTGATATTAAAATTATTTAGTTATTGTAATTTTACCTTTAAAAGAAAAGCTTTCGCTAAGACTGCACATATTTCTTAAGATAATTAAACTACATTTTGTTTGTAATGCAATTTATTTGTATTCTGCTATAAAAGTTGCAATATAAAATCAAAAGGGAATTGTTTTCTGCTATGGATTTCTTAGGGATGACTTATTGGGATGTTGTTATGGGGTTTTCCTTTACCATGGAAAGGATCCTACAATCATCCACCACTGTTGTATTTCGTGGGTGTCCAGTCCTTTTTATGTTGCAGAGCTCACCAGTGTTCTGTTTATGTCAGAATAAATTAATATCCCTGCTATCTTTCTGATGGATTTTTTGGCAGCCTAATTATGGCCTGATTCACTTTTCATTGAGAGCATCTTTTACAGCAAGTTGTGGGTTCACAGCAACAGCTTCCAAATGCAAATGCCACACCTCAAATCAATGTTTTACCTGCTTAATTGATAAAGAAATAACAAATTAATAGCCCACACATCTAAATGAAACAGCCTTTGAGTCAATTGTCCAATTACTTTTGGTCCCTTGAAAAAGAGGGGCTGCAGTTGAAGGACTGCACTTTAAGTCTATATTAATTATCTAACCGTAACTTATTTCGGCAAACAGCTGAAATAACAAAACTTGTGTCAGTGTCGATATTTCCGGACCTAACTGTATATAATGAAATATTAAAGAAAACTATTAATGGCTTAAAACCACTATTAAAACACATTTTTATTATGTTACAGGTATTCTGTAAAGTTCTGTAAAGCCATATTTATCTTTATATTTATCTATTGCAGTCCTTGTATCCTCATAACTTATTTTTTCTTACTTTTTTGTTAATAACCTTTGCTCTAAGGCCTTCTCTTTTTTTTGCTTTGTTAAAAGAAACATTTGGAAAATCCATTTAACAAGATTAGTTTTCCATGTGAAAAGAGGTGTGTCCGGTTCTTTGAATTTACAACGTACCTATTTTTTTAAGTACCGATTCATTCTTTTGTGGATTTGTGCAATATAACACTAGAAGCATACTAGAACATTCTTATGTATTATTTATTTAACTGTTGCCACTCCCCATAGTGAATAGACCAGTTGATCCAATGATGGGGGCCAAATTTCCTAATGCTATAAAGTAAACCATGACAACAATATAAACATATTTATTAGACTTGTGCATTCGTCTTCGGGCGAACATGAAAATGAACACGAAGAGTGCGTTTTCGTGTTCGTTCCGACGACACGACGAGGAGAAGACGGCGGCGGTAAAATGTCTTCATCTACTACTCTCCTCGGTCCCTTGCCCATCTAGCTTACCTTGTCTTCGCGGCATCGCGGGATTGACGGAAGCGGAAATCCGTAGATTCAAACGTCACGGGTTACAGGGCAGTGCAAATGAGCCTATTGGTCGCCTACAGGGACCTCCTCTAGCATCAACCATCAACCTTTGATGCTGCATTAGATAACGGGAGCGGAAATCTGTAGGTTAAAGGGCCGTGCAAGCAACCAATAGGCTCACTTGCACGGCCCCTTAACCCCTTAAGTTACGGCACCAGGAACCTAAAAGTCTGTACGAGCGACCAACAGACTTTTAAAATCCTAATGCAGCAACTTGCCCGGCAGATCCCAACAGAGTCGCTCGTACAGACTTTTAAAATCCTAATGCAGCAACTTGTCCGGCAGATCCCACTGGTCTCCCTGTTCTATCAGTTAAATGTCCGTACAAGCGTCGTTCGTACGGACATTTAACTGATAGAACAGGGAGACCAGCGGTCTCTCCCGGCCAAGTTACGGCATCAGGAGTTTAAAAGTCTGTACGAGCGACCCTATTGGTTGCCAGCAGGGGGCTCGTCTGCCAATGGTTGATGGCAGACGAGCCCCCTGCTGACGACCAATAGAGTTGGTCATACGGACATTTAAACTCCTGGCACCAAAGCACGAAGAATGTCCACGAATATTCGCCCGAAGAGAAGATAGGAACAGGCAAATATTCGCGGAATACGAAGATTTTTTTTGCCAAAGACGAGCACAAAGACGAACACGAAGAGCCCCGTGGTGCCCAAGTCTAATATTTATTGTTAACCTACACAACCCCTCATCTATTCCATTTACAAAATACCTTATGTACTATTTTGAGAGATTTCAAAAATAACTCAGATTGCAAAAAGCAAACATTGAGGCAAAATAAATTGATAAGTGCTTTCTTTTAAGTGATAATCAGAAATATACTACCCCAATTACTACACAAATCAAGGAATAATATATAACTTCCACTAAAATCTAAGATTGATTTGCAAATAGGTGAGATTTATTGTAGCATGATTTCCAACTGGAACATTCTGTCTAAAGGTCCTTTGTTGCCTCAATGTTTTGGTAAACATGCATTGACCAGATACAAATGAAACAAAAAACCTTAGAGATATTGTCTCCATCTATTCCACATAAACATTACAAAGACTACATTATAGAAAACTGGATGTTTTAATTAAATTCTTTCTGGATAAGCATTAATGGTTTACTTTCTTTTAATTTTGCTATCTGCCTTTTTTGTAGTTATTATGTTGAATCTGGGAGCCTTTCATTTATATGCACACACGTTTATGGAAAGTTTATTAAATAGGAATTGAAGTGCAATTACTTTATATATAGAGGAATAATGATTAGTGTGCCCTTGTGCTAGCAAACTATTGGAAGCATGAAAGGGGTTAACTGATTGAAAAGCAGAGGAGATCCTGCAACATCTAGTCCGTCTGTACCAGAAATGACAACACAAGATGAGACTATCTGCATGTCAGCAGTAATGAAGCTACACTTACCTTCAGGGTCTGGTTTGTTAATGAGCTAGATGGGTCCCAGTGCCACCTCAGATGATGGAAAATACTATCAATAATGATTCTTTGATCATACTTTTTATTATTGGAATATAACTGCTTTGCTGTTATATTTACCACTACGCCAAAGTACTCTAATATTCGGTGGGTCCTAATGCTAAACCCTGCCTACTGATTTATTAATAAGCTGAAAACACTCCTAAAACTGTGACTTTGTCTTGCAATCTGCATTGGACTAATAGGGATAACACTTAAGATATGCACATTTGAAGATACCCTGTGTCTCTTCCCCATAGTGCAGGATGACCACATGTTCTGCGCACAGTGTCACCTGCTGTCTATCTTAAAAACATTGCCTGCATCTGTCCCTTCCTAACACAAGATACCACTAAGGCTCTTGTCCAAGCCCTCATTATCTCCTGCCTTTATTATTGTAACTCTGTCTTAACTGGTCTCCCTCTTACCTGCCCCCCCTCTACAATCCACCATGAATGGTGCTGCCAGACCTGTCTTCCTCTCCCATCGCTTTACTAACACCTCCCCCCTGTCAGTCTCTTCACTGGGGGCCTGTAAGCTTCAGGATTTATTTCAAAATCCTGATTCTTACTCTACCTACATCTCTAAATGCACTCCCAACCTGTCTCTTAGTTCATCCAATGATCTTCTTCTATCCTCTCCTCTCATTTCTAGCTCTCATGTGCGCTTACAAGATTTTTCAAAGGCTGCCCCTATCCTCTGGGATGCCCTCTCCTGGCCCATCCATCTTTCCTCCGGCCTTCAGTCCTTCAAAAAATCCCTCAAGACCCACTTCTTTAAGGACGCCTGCACATTAACGCCCTCTCAAATTCGATTAGCTCACCTTTCCTAGTCCCTCTCCTTTAATACCTATACTAGTGTGGCTGGTCCATCCCTAATAATGGAACTTTTACCTAATGTGTAATACACCCTAACTCCTTCTAGATTGTAAGCTTGTTTGAGCAGGGCCCTCTTCACCTGTTGTTTTGATAAGTCAAATTGGTATGATATATACTACTTGTTATGTCCTGTCTACCAATTGTACAGCACTACAGAATATGATGGCACTATGTAAAGCAATAAATAATAGTAGTATTCAATCATAGTAGTAATCAATCTGAGATTTGAAGAAAGAAGGCATTTCGATATGGTGGATTAATTGAAAGAAATGGTATGATAGTCAATGCTAGATCACAGCATGCATTGTTATCCTCTGAGGCGGATTGTTCCCTATTTTAATGTAAGATACTTTTACTAGTTTGTTATTAAATATTTGCATTGTATTGATGCACTGCCTACGCTCCTTCTAGCTTGTTCCATGAGGATATCATCAGTTGTTTGGAGAAACTACATCCATGTGACAAGGACCACAGTTGTTTCAAGCAATTTTGCTGTGTAGAGCAGGCAGTGAAAGCCCATTGTCAAGAGGGACCCTGTGGCAAATATTCCTTTTGCCCCATAGTTAATCAATCCCTGAAAGGGAAGTAGAACAAATAAGCCTTTCATCAGGTTCTAATGGTCCTGCAATTGCAAACTTTTATCATTTATCAGTTTTAAGGACCTGTAACTTCCACCAGATTGCACTCTAATTTGCCAATATAGAAAACATACAATGTAAGAAGAGATCTTTGGAAATGAAAATGTATTTACCTATTTCACTACCTGATTTTATCTACCTCAATATTCAACTATTCAAATGGAGAATACAAAGCTGGCAACAATATCAACACATGCTAAGACATACTGGTACCGAAGGAGAAGAGCTTAAAATGAACTTACAATCTATCTGAAGTTTATATTTTTTACAATTGATATAAACCTATAGAGAGGTGCTATATATTCTTGATTTTAATTTAAATAACCACTCTGCAGATTTTGTAATAACTCTATATATTAAATTACAATAATCTAGTTGTAAAAAGGCAAATTCATGATTGAATGCACCAAGGGTAAATTTTCTAAATTATATTCCAAAATCTTAAACATATAAAATGAATTCCCAGCACTTCATTTGCATGAATATCTATCTATCTATCTATCTATCTATCTATCTATCTATGTGTGTGTGTTTCTTAAGAATCATGACTTCTATATATACACTATAAAGTCATTAAAATACTTTTGCTATTCCTCAAATATGTACATTTTCTGAAATACCACAATACCTACTACAAATATCCTTAATTTTTTCTGCAGATTGTCCTTTTAATAAAACATTCAACAGAAATGGAAAACCTCTCGCAGATTCATGAAAGGAATTTTATTTAAAACGTGGCATATGCCTAGACTTACTCTACAAGAGCTGAAAGTAATACCACATGAATCAGCTGTAATTATGGGTAGAAGTACTTATATAAAATCTTGCTAAATAAAGTTAGTGAGGGATTTTGCTGTTTATGACCAGTGGAAAAAACACAATGGCACGGTAATATGACTGTATGTTAACTTCTTTTTCTTTCGTATCATACTTTCTATCAAACTCTTTTCATGGCATTTCAAAATATTTCCCTCTCTCAGAACTATCCTTTTATAACTCCATTATATCATCAATACATTAATTAACGCCATGAGATTCTGTATCGCTCACTAGTTAAAAGTTCTGAATCATGCTCATGAAGGCAACACATTATAAGAATGACAATTTGTAGAGCCCAGCTAGGGCACTTCCTGTGACATACTTCTACAGTCAATTAAAGAAACAAAGAAACGTATTGATCAAAAATATTGATTGATTCCAAACTCATCCATTCTCAGTTACATATAAGAACAGACTGTGTAAAATAGCCATATGAGAAGGTGATAGATTAGATAGAAGTGAGGTATTCTGTGAAGAACTATCCATACATAACCAACAGGAGAAGACAGACTTGTATGCACAAAAGATGACCAAACAGAAAGGATCGAAATCGTAAAGAGTAAGACTAAAGTTGGGCAGTGGAAGTTAATGCAGGAACATCATGGTTTCTTCCACTGTGACTGAATGTGCCCACAGCTGATATCATGGCAGACACAATGTTTGATGTGTCACATCTGTGCACTGAAAAATCTAATGCAGCGGCATAATTCAATAAATAATAAGTGGTAACATGATGTCAATTTTACAAATGCATGTGACACAAATGGCTCTGATAATTCAAATGTGGAAACAATCAGGACAGAAAGTGCACCTTTTTTCATATATTTTGTATATAGGTAGTTTAGCCAAAACGAATAAAGTTTTACAGCACTCGGTAGGATCAAATAACGCAGGAAACTTTAATTCATTTGAACAAGATGATCACAATGTCAGTATACTTTCAGTAGCAATCATGTGTTTTCATGGTAAAACAATATTCAAACCCTGAAGAAAACCTACATCTAGGTTGATGGTTTTCTGAAGCAGAGGGAACTTTCCTTACACTTCAGGTCTGGACTTATGGATGGGTGGGATCAGTCTGACATTCTGACATATAGTTTTCTCTGCAATTCCACTTCTGTGGTGATTTATTACAAGTTATTTAGCACTACCTGCTCTTGGTCATGCTAGGGTCACACTTTTTATCTTATAGTAAACCACCTGAACACTGCATCTTGAATGTTTATGTTACACGATTTTATGATATGTATATATAAACTCCAAAAAAATAATGTTATATGTTTACTACATTTCTGATGGATTTATCTTTAAAAAGCTGTACTATTATAGGTGGCATCATTGTGAAAACATTAATCTTAATTTCCAAGTCTTGAGAGGTCTTGCGTTTCTTCCACTATAATTGTATAATTGTCCTGCAAAGACCAGAATGAAATGACACATTTTTAAAGTAATTTCTGCAATCTCTTTTAGAGTTGTAATGAAGATTACAAAGGTAATTTAGAGGTCCTTTATGTCAGTTCCTTGTGAATTGTAGACATTCTACCAATGGACACCCTTTTTTCCTTACTTCTCCAGGAGTTAACCTTATTATGTCTCCCTCCACATACTCATACCCTTACCTTGCCTTGAGCTCTTCCGTATAGCTGCTTTTATACTGTACATACAGTTTGGCCATTTTTGTAGGGTCAAATAATATAGTGTTACATGACCCCACTGGGTTCCAGCCTCTGCAAGTGTGTCGCTCCAAGTTGAACTGGGTCTGTTTAATTAATTAAGGACCAGACCAAAGGGCATTTCCCCCCTGCCTCCTAGGCCAGCCTACTACTGAAGTTATGTTGGAAATTCTCAGTATACTTGTTTTATATAGCGCCATCAAATTCAGTAGCGCTGTACAATGGGTAGACAGGACATAACAAGTAGTATGTAACATTACAAATTGACTAACAGAGACAACAGGTGAGGAGGGCCCTGCTCAAAAGAGCTTACAGTCAATGAACCATATACTTTAAATGGGCATGGAAGCTGTCATTGGTGAAATGTCCAACAGCAACTGCAAAAGCCACAACCACCAAGTAAATGTCACTTGCTATAGACATAATATACAACAAAAAACATATAATCCTGCCTGGCTTGGCTTAACCTGATAATGGCCTCCATGAACTTAGCTTTTACATTGTGATGGGGTTTTTTGTCTGATTAGTCCTAGAATCCTTAAGTTCCAGAACTAGTTCATATCAGAAAGGTGATTTGTAGAAACTGTAGGGTACTCACCATTTAAAAGCTCAGCTTGTCTTCCCTAAAAACAAACCCAATTAATACATCATTTTCAGCAGGATATTTATTTTAACTACAACATGAAACGTGGAAAGAACCATAACATTTTAACACATTACATTTTCAGTAAGAAATAAATAATTTCCTGATCTATTCACAAACATGATTTACAAATAACTATGGTGAGCCTAATACCTCTTCTTTACAATCAAGGCTGAAGTTGCACCTGGTCGTAGCCTAAGGGCAGGCATGCTGGTACATGTCACAGAGCTTTTTGCATATTTCTGCCTGATAGAAATACAATTCAGTTGCTTAAAGGATAGTAATTAATGCACATACAATTCAGTTGCTCCAACCATATAATTTAATACAGAATCACATACAGCCTTTATACAGTCTGATTTTTAAGTCACTAATGCAACATACAAAGTACATGGAATCTTTAACATTCAATAAATGTTTACAATGCAAGCAGTTTCATTTCTTGTAAACCTTACAAATATGTTTTATTAGCAATAACGCTAAAAGAACAAACCTCAGATAGGGCATTGTGTTATGTTTATTCATTGCCCAAAGGCCCAAAAGCCTATATGCAACACTTTAAACCTACAATTTATTGTATCATTCCATTATATATATAAAAAAGTAGTCTACTTGCATCTACATGGAAAAATACAAGTACTTCATTTTACATCTGGGAAATATGTTGACACTATTCAATTAAACTAATTATAACAATGTGAATGTTCTTAAAACACAGGATATTCACTATAAAGAACATACTGTATATGTCATAAAGAACATCATCTAAAAGGCTGCATAATTTAACATGACATATTACTATAAATAAGTTAACCAATAGCTTTTCAGTGTTTGAAAGACAATGGCAATTATTTTAGATTTTTGAGTGCATGTGCACACTTGGTATTCATGGAGTTAAAGTTATTGTTTTTTCCTTATACTTCAGGTGAGAAAATATTATTTTTCTTAAAGAAAATACAAAAAGCATCATGTATAATAGGGCATTAAGACTGAGGAATCTGCATATTTTAAACATTCTTAAACTATAAAATGTAATCCAAAGTAAACAAGTAATAACTCTTTTACTTGACAGAGTAACAGAGTACAGGAAAGTTAGAAAAGCAAGAACTAAAAGGCTGATAAAATCCTGGCTAAAGAGCTGGAGACATATCATTACCATATGATCTAATGTGGGTGTCAGCCTGGATTGTGCTCATTGAAGGAAACTGTATTCTCTTAACAGTGCTTAGGAATTGGAGCAGGAGGGTTTTCCACAAAGTGACAGTCTGTAAACCCTGGGTGTACCCCCTCCTCAGATGCACACCTGCATACTCCTTTTGTCTGGACTGAATATTTAAATTACATCTCTGCTTTGAGAGTTCTTCTAGCAAATCCTAGGATTACAAGGTATGAATTAAATAAAATGTTCAATTTAGCATGTTACTGACCAACTTTTCTTTAGCTGTAGAGAACAAAAGATGCAAATGTTATAGCAATGGAAGAAACTTTGATTTGTGTATTTGCTTAGCTAACATAGCCCAGTTGTTTTGGGCTTCAGGTTTATATGTGGTTCTATTAAAAAGTCAGTTTTTGTAATAAACCTGAGCTCAAGGTTTGCATGGAGAAATGTAACCTTTATATCAACATTGATGTGTGTCTCATGGCAGTGTAACCCTAATTATGTGTTGACTTTCTGCTTCATAAATGGTACATGCATGTAAAGAGTTTGGTTGTATGAGGTCTGCATCAGGTTAACTGTACAGCAACATACCTAACATCTGTTAGATTTGAAATTGCTAGCTATAGCAGAATGTTAGGTCAGTACAATAAAAGGTTGTAATTATTTTAATTGTTTAAGTATAGAAATCTCAAATATACAGTCAGATGCCTATTTGGATTCATTTTACTTGGCAATGGATTTGTTACTGTATATAAAATAGTCAGTGCTTTATATAAATAATTACACATTGGAAGGACTGAAAAAAGATTGTGTATACAGTTTTGGCTTATGACTAAATTATGATTGATTGATGTTTGTGATGATTTGTAGTACCTCTTGAACACCTCTTGACATCATAAAACAGGTTTTCATTACACCTGCTTCATCAATACCCAGTAAATATCTCTCTTACTTAGTGAATATAAAAATGTAAATATCTCCCTTACTTGGTGAATATAATTTTTTTATAGCACATAACCAACTCATTTACTGAAATCAGAAATCTCTGTGCACATTGTATGTAAATTGTCTACCTATGTATACACAGGATGTGATTGGATAAGAGAACGCAATGCCACCCCTTATCTGCATTCCATATAATAAATGTGAACCTGCACAAGCTACACTTGCTTTTATTATATCTATATTATTAATTATATTAAAAAAACAATTATATTTTTATACATACATCCCAAACTTCTACTGTTTTAGTACAGTCGTACCATACACAAATCTAAACTAAAATACATAATGATTTACAAACCAATGGAAAAACAATTTATTTTTTTTTTTACATGAAAAGGAACATGAATGCATGTTTAAGAAGACAATTTGAAATATGAAGTTTGTTAACCTATGCTCATATATCAAAATAACTGTTATTTAAAACCTTTGCTTTTTGCATATTTGTGCACAGGTTTTAGTCAGTACAGCTTCTTTGGCAGTTGATAGTACTGAGATGCAACACTAAGTACAAAGAGACATCCATAAAACCATACTACAAATGTGGAACATTTGTATCTTGCTCTCCTAAAGTGGATGACAAAATAAGATAAACATGATTAATCTGAAAGCAATATGTGCAGAAAGCAAATACCACAGGCTATTTTCCAAGACTTGGCAAGTAAACGCACTCATTTCATGTAGCATTTCTTCCATTTGAAATTTCCTTGACATAATTATGCATTTTTCCGCATATAAATCTTAAAACTTACAGTTTACTTTAACTCAATAACATAAGTTCATACTTATATTTTAAGGTTTTAAAACCAATGTGCCTATATAATTCAACTTTCTCTAAGTTAAAAGTATTTTATACAGTCCCATGATATCTATGGTATTACTATAGAGATGCAATTATCAACTATAAATAGTTTAACATGCTGCTAAATACATTGTTAGTAAAAGCCCATTAACACAGTATATAAAATATTTGCCTTGAAAATTATTATTTCTTTGCTTAAGCACATGCTTTTGCCCTACAAGCAGAGAACATTTTGATTGCTGCCCACTCAAAGAGGAAAAGGAAGTGACAACAATGCTTCCTGTTTAATATAAACAGTAGATAGCTTTCTTATCAAGCGTAACTTTTTGAAATAAGCGTTTTCAATTGAATTTTGAAGTTTAATGCATCACCATTGCCAAGGGACAAAGAGTAGTTCTCGACCAAAAGGCATTGGAACTTAAATATGGATGGGATTAATATATTATCATGTTTATCAACTGTGTCTACCATGCATTTTCCAAAAAGAAATTTTGGTACCTGTATGCTAGAAAAATGGAAATGGGGTTAATTTGTTATTACAGTATTATACATCAGTAATGTGCCATTATATGTGTAATCAGTCTTTTGCTTATTTTTTATCCTAGGGTATTGTGCTGTCCGTGAACTAGATGATCTAACACCATGAGGACAGCCATCATTCTCACTCTTCTTGTAACAGTATGTTGGGCCAAACCCTTCCACCAGAAAGGGTTGTTTGACTTTATGCTAGAGGATGAGGCATCTGGTTATGGGCCAACACTTGATCCATTCCCTCGAGAACCAGTTGTACCTACCTGTCCCTTTCGCTGTCAGTGCCACCTCCGTGTTGTTCAGTGCTCTGACATAGGTATGTTTCCCTGTCAGAATAATTTACTCTGTAATAGACCCTCAACTTTGAAATTAATACGAAATCCAACATGATTGCCAGCCCCTCAATCTAAAACCACATTGTCAGTTGTGACCACTTTGTGCACAGTTATAAAACACATCCAGCGCTATAAAAACATGGGTAATCTGTTAAACCAACACTGGTACTAGTGGACCTTGCATCATAGGAAATTTGCACCAAATGCCCTAGATTATGCTTTTGACAGAGACATATGTGCTACATTGATAGAGTTGAAAAAATATATACATATGTATGAAATAAAGGACAAACAGAGGGTTCTTAAACCAGGATTAAATCATTGGTTTATCTCAAATTTGTCAATAACCCTTTATTAAGTTACTAATAAATACATAATAGAAATATTCCACTAATAATGATGTAGTCCTTGTTTAGAAAATACACTCAAGCCATCATCATGATCCCCTCTAAGCATTTACTCTCTTTGCATGAAAGTGGTACGGAACATCGGAAACTTGGTCTCAGGTGCAAAAGTCTTTGCAACCTAGGTAGCCTCTTGAAGGATGACTTTTGCACCCGTGACCAAGTTTCCGACAACATAAATGCACAAAATGTGAGCCTGTTGCGATCAGTTAGTTTCCATCTACTTTTGGGCTCATCTTTCCTGATGTGTGAGATAATAAGAAGCAGCTTGATAAACTTGGTAAACTGGGACACTCTTCCTCACTTGACCTACAGAGTCACTAGAAATAAAGCAATAAGGGGCCATATTAACTATTAAGAGTGACTTATGATGGAATAATTGGGGGGGGTGTTAAAATGAAAGATGGCACAAAAGCATTATCAGCTTCATTTCACTTTTGCCTGTTCGGTGTAATGTGTTAACTATCGCCCTTAATACACTGGCCCCTTTGCAAACCCTCCAGCTAACTGTTCAGCCAAACACTTCTACCTACATTTGATACTCACCACCAGTCAGCTCCAGCTTTGGCTCTGTGAATGCTGCATTCAGGGGACTGTTTAGACCCCAGTGTGCATATTTGGAAAGGGCTACCATTGATTTCTTGATGTTGATTGACTGCATCAAGCAGCCAATCGGTGACAAAACCAGATGGAACATGGGGGGGGCAGCTGCGGTTGCAGGGCTGTCTTTCCTGTATCAAGTAAGTGCTTTATTACTTTTGTTGTTTGGGGCAAATGTATATTAAAGTACTTAGCGTTTTCTGTAGCATCAGGGATATTATACTGTACATTTAAAGAAGCAACCAATTGCAGTCACAGTTTTCTTGTGCATTTGAAAGATGAATATGCTTTCAGTGGAGGCAACTAGGAGATAAATTAAATTTTTAAGACAGAATTCTCATTTTATAACTCCAGTAAGTATGCATGCTCAAGTTTACATGCAGCAAAATGCACAGGGGGTCCATGCAAGGTAGTATCAAAAGCAGTCAGTATGTTTGTGCTATAGATTTGACTAAGCCAACACAGCTAAAACAAATACACATGACCACTGGCGTAACTACAGGGGTCACAGCAGTCGCTGCGACGGGGCCCGTGCCTCTTAGGGGGCCCGGCACGACCCGTTCTTCCTGTCTCCCACGCTGGTTCAAAATTGTTTAGAAAGGGCTCTTCCAACCTGGACCACACCGATCTAGGTCAGAAGGGCCCTTTCTAAACTATTTTGAACTAACGGGGAGACAGGAGCATATGGGGGGATCACGTGACATCACATGACTGCAAGGTGAAACAGAGGCTGCTCACACGGCGGGATTTATGTATTTGTGTAAACATGTTTGTGTGTGTGTGTATATATATGTGAGCATGGATGTGTACTTGTGTGTGAGTATGGATGTGCTCTTGTGTGTGTGTGTGAGTATGTATGTGTACTTGTGTGTGTGTGTGTGTGTTCATGGATATGCTCTTTTGTGTGTGTGAGCAGGGATGTGTACTTGTGTGTGAGCAGGGATGTGAACTTTGTGTGTGTAGAGATGTGTAGGTGTTTGTGAGCATGTATGTGTGTGGAGTGTGTGTTAGTGGGTATGAATGGGTGTGTGTGATTTGTGTAAGTGTGTTTACATTTGTTGTATGTTGGAAGGGGAAGCAAAAGTCAAAGAAGGTGGGGGCAGGCAATTTTAGCACCAGAGCCTCGTGGTTTCTAGTTACGCCCCTGCACATGACAAACATGGGGCTGTCTAAACCCATTATATTATTTAAAAATATTTCTTCACAGCGGACATGAAAACAATAATAATAAAATTAGGTACAATTGCACATAATCTTTATCTACTAAGTCTTCGGGTAGTTACTTTACCATAACACATATTTTAGAAAAAAAACCTGTTTCTGTTAAGGAGGCATTCATTTAAGTTTTATAGATGCAACATTTTTATTAGGTTTATAATTAACATAGTGCATTAGCTCAAAGCAAAATCATTTTTATACAAGAGGCACAGCAAGGGTAAAACTGCTTTTTTTGTTTTGCTGTAATTTCCATTACTTCATCTGTGCTGCATATAATTTTTTTAAACTGCAAGGTTTTTTTATTTAAACTGTCTGATGATCTTTTGGCACTCTCTGTGAAAATGAGAAATCTGTTCTCCAGAAACCCTGGATTCATTTTTTTTTATAAACTTAATTTTGGAAACACTTTTTGTATAAGAGTCATAAAACGGTCAAATCTTACGTTGTTCATTTACAGTTGCTGAAGTGAACAAAAAGAAGGGAGACAGAAAAGTAAGGCCATTGACATGGAATAAAGACACCCATTTTCTCTGACTTTACAGCAAATTATAGCACAGATGTTTCCCATGATGAGACATGCACAAGAAGCCATCTTATCTGTGCACTCCACAGGAAGTCTGTACATCTCTTTGTAAACAAAATGACTGCTGTGATTTGCCATTCAAGAACACCCATGTGGTGGCCTCATAGACCACAAAAAAGCTTTATAGCAAAACTATATCTAAAACTGTTGTTAGCAACAGCTAGAGGTTTATTCTCGTGTCTTTAATGCTGCGGAAAGTAGGCAACTGCCTTAAATCCAAGTTGCCCCATTGGTCCCTGAACATCTGCCACTGCTGGACTAGAGGTCTGTAAGTCACATCAGAGGTATGTGCAGCCACTGGCAGAGTCCTGTACACTATTGATCCCAGTGGCTATATGTTGCAAAGCACTAATCACAAAGCCTGCCTTGATCATGGCAGGCAAATTATAAGAGCATGTAGTTCATCATTTTGTGGCCAAACACATCTCTTGCATTACTTATAGTGGGGAGTAGGGCAAATGCATATTATTAGATTAAAGGGAGCCCACATAAATCGATCGTAGTATGTAAATATTTTAATAGTTTAAGGAAGCACTCCAGATCTATTTTCATGATAAATTGCATGAATGAGACAGATGTTTTATTTGGAACTCCAGTTACTAAATTATGGGTGCTCCTATATACATGTAGTAAAATGCACTAACATCCAAGGTAAATACAATTTTAGGGACTAAACTGTTACCTTAAGAACCAGGGAGCTCAGTCACATTGATACGCAAAATGTTAAACAGAGCTTGCATTATGGAATTATACACTGAAAACGTACATGCAAAATCTAAATCCAGTGTACAGGGGCGTAACTAGAAACCACAGAGCCCTGGTGCAAAAAAGTGCCACCCCAACCAGCTTATCAGTGGCATCCTAATCCCCAAAGATCCCTTTTGTACCATCTTTGCCCCCGGCTTGTGAGTGCCTCCAAACAGTTTATCTGTGCCATCTTTGCCCCAAACAGCTGGTCTGTGCCATAACTGCCCTAAACTTGTCTGTGCCTTCATTGCCTCTTGCCCGCCTTCCAACATACAATCTGGTACACAAACACACACATACATATTCATTCTAACACACACTCCATCTCAACCCACTTACACATCCATTCTTAAACACAGACACCTACACATCCATGCTCACACACACACCCACACTACACATCCATGCACACACAATTACACATCCATGCTCACACACATAGTTACACATCCATCCTCACATACTTATACATAGATACATATTTACAAACAAACTTACATATCCCCTCCCACCCCCGCTTACCTCTCACTTCTGGGGCAGCTTTCTCTCCAGCTGCTCGCACAATGTGAGATCAGCCTCAGTTTCACCGCAGGGTCAGGTGATGTAACATGATCCAGATGTTCCTGTCTCCCTGTGCTGGTTCAAAATAGATCAGAAAGGGACCGTATGACCTGGGTGGGAAGGGCCTTTTCTAAACAATTTTGAACTGGTACGAGGAGACAGAAACAAGTGGTAGTAGTGTAGTTATGTCGATGTCAGTGGAAACTATGGTATTGTGAAAGCTGTTGGAGTTGTTTACAATAGTGTTTTACACTTCCAGAAGCTACAGTTGTTAGGGTTTGTTATGAACCATTCTCTTCATAGGTGAAATATTTTGCAAAACAAAATTCAAGGAGAACCCATCATACAAGCAATTGCTATGCATTATCTGTGTCATTGTCCCTAGTTCTGCACTAGTAAAGATCTCAAAGGTGGGGAGGACAGATGTTTCTTCAGGATGCAGGTTTGGGGTATTAGAAGGAGATGTATGCTTTACTGATTGTTTAATATTAGAATAAGTGGGAGAGATAGAACAAGGCAGGGAATTCCAGAGTATAGGAACAGCATGAGTGAAATCCTGGATACCTGAGTGGGAAGAGATGATAAAGGTAAAAGAGAGACTCAAGTCATGGGAACAGCAAAAAAGTCAGGTAATATTTGGACATGGTCCAATGTAGGGCTTAGTGGGACAGCAGACAAAGAACAATTGAATAAGAAAATTAGTCTGGTGGTGGTGTTCTGGATGGATTGGAAAGGTAGTCTCCTGTGTGAGTAAAAGATGAAAACCGTTAAAATTACAGGCTAATATAAAAATGTTTAAATGAGTTTACTTTATCCTAGGACTAGAGCACGTGCCAAAGGACATCCCAGCAGACACAACTCTTCTTGATTTGCAGAACAACAAAATCACTGAAATTAAAGATGATGATTTCAAGAAGCTCAAGAATCTTCATGTAAGAATGTTTCTAATATTTCTAATATTATTGGTTCCATTGACAGTTTGTTTGACATAACTTGTAAATGTAACATACTTATTGGAAATTACAAAGAATATATTGTCCTGTATTTATATATAAAAATATTGATATAGAAAAGTCATGCTCTAGATCCCATACAAAAATATGCAGCACATGTTTTTGTCTCTTTCAAGCATTATTTTAGACAAAATAGTTTATCCAGTCCAGTTCCTTTTTTTGCCCTGTCTGTGCACATGTATAGCCATAGTGTCATGAGCATGGGGCTGAGGTAGAGATAGGGAGACGAATCTCCATGCTATACTGTTTCCTCAAATGTTCTCTGTCACTAAGATATACAACTTACAGACCTTCCTTCTCAAAAGAGCACTAGCTACTTTAAATCTGGAACCAACTGAAAGCAATATGTGTAAATATGATAACTGCTGCAAACCACAAATTCAGTAAACCCATGGTGAGCAAGCAAAGTTATAGAAGTCCTACATAGTACAGAATGCAGCAAGAAAAAAAATCACATACATGGGTCAGTGAGCTCATGCAAATATTTATTAACACTAAATTCGTGATTAGTACAGGGCTGCATTGCTTATAACATTTGTGAACATAGTAGTTCATTTGACCTAATCATCTATTTGGAAAATAATGCCTTTTGAAAAAAAGAACAACACTACAAGAACAATTATCATTTCCATGTGCATATAACTGGCTTATTTGTGAATTATAACTTATATGTAATACTTTTCTTGGCATTATTTTAAATCGTCCTCAGTTATTTGTCAGAGAAGTTCTTCGCTCTATCTTCATAGAATTTGTGCATTAATTACAAGTTCAACCCCCTAAAATACTCTTAGTAAATTAAAGTGAAGATAAAATGTACTTAATTTTCGATACAATTGCCATGGTCTATTTCCAAGTCCAGTAACATTTGAGAAAGAGGCCAAAAGGAATCTTGGCTGTCTCACAGGTAATAATGAAAAACATCTGCAATACTGCTGACTCCAAATTAAAAAGCTGAATGTGAGGAGAAAAAAAAATAGAACTTTATGGAAAAGATTAGTTTATGTTTGGTGTATACAGGGTACATGCTCGCTAGAAAAGTATATACATGTACTAGTCCTTTAATTTTATGGGAGAAAAAAGACTTTTTTTTCTTATTATAATTTAATAGTTTATATTTATTATTTTTATTAAATAATTAGAAAACTTGATAGTGGTACTTTTATTGTATTTACCCACGTTCACATGTTCTCCATCCTCTTTTGACCCAGAGCAACCTATGAACTAAAGAAAGTGAACTAATTTTTCGAAAGAGGGTAATAGCATTTTGTCACAGCATATTGGTAATGAATGGGGTTTGAACTGGCATGTCTTTGTCTTGCAATCCTAATTTGTTTATATCAAGAATGGAAAGTAATTATTATTATTACAAAACTTAATACTGTTTGGCATAAAGGAATCCCACGTTTTCGTAAAGAAGGCAGTAGTAATATTAATAATCACTCAACTGGGTGGAGAAAACATTCCAAGCTTATATATTTCCTTTTAGAAGTGGCAACTTGCCATAGTTCAAGTTTTTATTAAATCCATACATATCATCTTACATTGGCCGATTCTCAATAGAGTTTGCCACACAAATTATTTTAACTAGAATTTTAACATAAATATAATCGATCTATTTTTTTACAAAAATGATAGTACACAATTATCATCTTAATTATTTTGTATTTTCTTTTACAGGCTTTAATTCTCGTTAACAACAAGATTAAATCAATCAGCCCTAATGCATTTGCCTCCCTGACAAAACTGGAAAGGCTTTACTTATCAAAAAATAACTTAAAAGAAATTCCTGTTAACATCCCCAAATCAATTCAAGAACTGCGTGTGCACGAGAACATGATCACTAAAGTAAAGAAATCTGTGTTTGATGGCTTGAACAACATGATTGTTATAGGTAAAGTACACTACAATTATTATTATAATTAGTATTATTAATAGTATTATTACAGTGATTATTCAAAAAGCATAATAAAACCAAAATCTTATATTCCTGTGTGTGTGTGACGATGTGCTTATACAAATGTTCAAGTTTATCTTTCAAAAGCATTCAGTACACAAAATAAACATATGTATTTACAGATTAAATAACACGTTTGGAAAAACATATGAGGTTAAATATACCATCACAAAATAGACTGAGCTAAGTGCAAGATCTGTTCACATATTATTTCCTGCCAAGTTGCTATGATGGATTAATTACTCCTGGCTGTTGATTGACAATTATTTTCAACCACCAATGGTGACCGATATGAGTGCCTATCACCTTTGGCTTCAAGAATGTTTCAAAAAAAGCATTACTTCAATGCAGATACTGTTCTTGATTCTAGCAGCATTTCTTTTTATTCCATATATAATATTACTTAACAAATGCTAAACAATGAAGCATACAACAATGCTCATAAAAAGTACAGTTGTATAGACTTAATATAAGATTTAGAAACAAGAAAAATTAAACTCAAACTAAAAATGTCCTACCAATCTATAACAAATTGTTCGTAAATCCAAGTGAGACCATCTGAAAAGAGTCAGAATAAAGCATCTCTGTCTTTAGTATTATTGGATTTTGCAGTAGATTTAAATATGTATCACACCCTCTATACCAAAAACAATGTAGAAATGTAATAAATAAAATAATGTTATTGCTCTCTTACAGAACTCGGTACAAACCCAATAGAAAGTTCTGGAATTGAGAAAGGAGCTTTTCAAGGAATGAAAAAACTGTCCTACCTAAGGATCGCTGACACTAACATTACTAGCATTCCAAAAGGTAAGAATGTTTAAGTGTTGCCTTTCACAGAAGCATTCTAATAACACATGTGAATATTGCAAATAAATGATAAAAAATTAAAATTGATTTTAGTACTATAATATTAGGAGCCAATTAAAAACAGACTTTGACAAACGATATGAACAGCCTTTCTAACTTACACAATATTCCACCTGATATAAAAACATCATAGTACATGAAGTTTTGGCCATGTCTTAAGTTATTTCTTTAGCCTAATTTAAACACTGAGTGCTAGAAACAATAACCATGTCTTTTATTAATGCACATCAAATTATACAGAATACTTGATTTAGGTGCAATAGATTGAACTGACTAACCTAGAACAGACTAGTAAATAGTCTTAACAAAGGGCAGCCCTTCAGTATCTTAATTAATTTTCAGGCAAACTTCATATGCTACAGTTTTAAGAGCTCGACTGGGTCATTTGTATTTGGAGTCATGAGTCTCTAGACATGGACTATAATTAACATACAATGTGCCTAGGGTTCAGGTTAGCGTGGACTGGCCAGGAGGTTTTAGTTATATAGTAAGGAGAGGGGTTTCAGATGGATTTTAGATTAAGTAGGGATTAGTGTTTAGTCAACGGCTAACACGGTACAAAACCTTTTTATCTGTTTAGTGTGGGTCAGCGAAGAACTTGGCTGGTATGTGTAGTGTGTTCACCACGCAGGGGGTGTTATGCTGGTGCCTCATCTATGTCAGTTAGCAATTTCAATCTAATGTAATAACTTTAATAAATCACTTATATTGATAAGATATTTTACTACAGTTTGTTAACCACAGTAACACTAAAACAGAGACAGAGACACAGAAGTGCAGAGATTAAAGACCCCCAGTGTAACAACAAACAATGGGGTCTTTAGTCTCGGCGCTTCTGTGTCTCTGTCTCTGTTTTAGTATAGCCAGTTAAGGTACTGACATTGCACGTGTCATAAATGTCAATATTTATGTATCCTATGATTAAAATCAAAGTCACTTGTCTGAAAAATACCCACTGTGCCCCTTTTCTTTCCAATGTACAATAGGGATACCATAGTAAAGAAACTAATTCAGTGTAAAAACAACCAGTTTTCAAATGTTGGCAGAACATGGTTTAACCATGGCAGATCTACTGAAATATACTGTATTGTCTTTGTTTTTCACTTATCACCTTGAGGCATTAACGGAGGCCTCAGATGTGCTCCCATGATAACAAATGCATATTTTTTTAACCTCAAATTGGTAGACAGCACTTAGTTAACACTGTTTCTGTTGATCTATCTTTATGCTGGTCAGTGTGAGATAAAGAACAAAAAAAGTAAATAGCTGAATCGATCAAAAAACTAAGCTAAAACTAAACTAGCTTATGACAGATGTTACATGTCTTTCTCAGATTGTTGAAGATAAGATGTGAATGTTCAGGGTCAGAATGTAATGCAACAAACCTTGACACAAAAAATTCCAGATATAACTCAGGTTTTCTGATTTAATCATCACTTTATTCCAGTCTACTTTGTTGAAATGTTTATGAGTGATAATACAATGGACATAATATGGGAATCACTTTTCTTTTAAGGTCTACCAAGCTCTCTCACCGAGCTTCATCTTGATAGTAACAAAATCACCAAAGTTGATGCTGACAGTTTCAGTGGTTTGAACAACCTTGCAAAGTGAGTAAATCTGTAATTCATCTAATTAGATACAAATGTTCAACAGCAAACATTGACTTTGATTCAATCAACCTGACTAAAACTAGTAATAATAAAGTGTTTGGGAGTAGTGAAGAATATTTTTTACCTGTAGTGCCATTCTTCATTCATTCTTCATTCATTCTACTAAATGTGTTGTTCTCACACATATCCCATGATAGCTCATGATAGGTCCCATTGAGATTTGTGTTTTTCAATATTCGTTACACTAAATATCAATATGCGCCTACTATTTCATCAACAAGACATCCTTACAACACAAACACTACATCAAATTATATCACAATGAGTTTATTGGTTTATTTTTAAAAATATTTTAGGTCTAAGGCCAACACTCGTCCTCTCTGTACATTTCACACTATGTACTTATTAGAAAAGGGTTAACCTCTCTGACACCTTTTGAGATAAGAATTCTGCAGATTTAGATAACAGTGCCCAAACATGTGCTAACCCTAAAGGCCATAACATAGACAGCAAGCATAGACAGTCAAAATTGCTTGTGGCTTCATAGATAACACATTCCAGACTTGCTAAAAAATGCATTCATCTTTTTTTTTCGGTTCTCAGCATGGAAGCCCAAAGTTTAGCTCACGTGAAAAATAAAATAGATTTAATTACTCTAGATTACAAATATTGCCTTTCTTTTGTTAATATGATTGTGCTATATAATTGTGCTACCATGCGTCATATGATTATGCTACAAGGTCTCATCTCATGTGTTAGACTATGTCAGACTACTAATATTTGAAGGTATAATAGTACAATAAGCTACTTACATATTGTAGGTAAGATTTAAGATCCCTGCATAAAAATATATAAAACAATTACCATGATAATAAATAAATCAAATGTATTGTTGTAATAGATACCTGTTAAACTGAATTCACAGTGTAATACACAGTTTTCAAAACAAACATTAAACTGATTAGGTAAATATTTATTTTAACATACATCCTTTTTATTACAGACTTGGTTTGGGTTTTAATAACATTGCCTTTGTTGAAAATGGATCAGTACCCAATGCTCCACATCTTAGGGAACTTCACTTAGATCACAATTCTTTAACCAAGGTGCCTGCTGGACTCGGTGAACACAAATACATACAGGTAAACTATCAGTACTCTTTTTTTACTGTATGTATTTAACCAATATAAAGTCAGTTTCAGTATGTGGTACTTCTATGGAGGGAGAAGACAACATTTTAAGAACACTATGTGACTTGAAACAACTTGAATAAACACTAAGCAATGCATCAATGATAGGTGGCTACATAAATCTTTGCTAGCCATAACCTTGCTCCCTCAGACTAGAAATATATTCTTTATGATAAAAATGCATTGATGGTGATGCTAACTGTAAGATGGAAGAAGATCCAAAGACAGGTAGTAGGAGATAGCACTGTAAATGGGTGAAGTGGTAGGCGATAATGCAGAAGAAGAGGCAATATTGGTGTTGGGGTGTAATTGGTCATCTAGAGAGGAAGTGTCAATGGATGCCCGTTATGTGTAGGAACGAGAGATGGGCATGTATAATTCAGAAGAAATAGTAATATATCAACCTCCACCTAGAGACATCTGCCATTTGAATAACTAATTTCATCCTGAATTTTGCAGGTTGTGTACCTTCATAGCAATAAAATTGCAGCTGTTTCAGTCAACGACTTTTGTCCCATTGGATACAACACCAAGAAGGCTTCCTATTCAGGCATCAGTCTGTTCAGCAACCCTGTGCAGTACTGGGAAATTCAGCCAGCCACATTCAGATGCGTATATGAACGTTCTGCTGTTCAAATTGGAAACTACAAGTAAACTGTTTCTATGTTATAATGTATTTCAAATAAAGTTGTATTTGTTAGTATGTTTCTTCCAAAAAACCTAAGCAACAAATAAAAAATAAAATTCTAGAAAATGTCCTGAATAATAGAGTGTATAAAGCATTTGATGAAGTGATTCCCTACATTGCAACGGGATTACATGCAGATAATCCATAGTATCATGCGGCAACCCATGAGTTATGAAGGGAATTGATAGTTCATATTTAAAGTTATGTAGAGGATTCTGTTATCATGGTAGGTTTGCTTATGTGTTGCTTCAGAAAATGAATGTTTTAGGCTCTATTTCTCAGAGACAGAAACTTCTCACATTGGTAAATATATAACATTTTTAGCAAATGGTAAGGTCATAATTTATCATTGTCTTAATTCAAATTAAAATTATTTTAATGTGCAAATAACAAAAGGAAACATGTTTAACTGAATAGTATCCACTGATCAGCACTTAATCTTTATCAAGACATATAAGTGATACGTATAGGAAAGTCCCAAGCACAAGAAAGCTCCAACCTAACTCAATTCTGTATGAACTAAAAATTTGAATAGAGATAACTTAGGTTATTAACAGAAAATAATAACTAATGAAATATGTGTCACAATATAATAACCATACAAATTGCATTGCATAAGTACCTTCTTGGGAAATTTTAAGTGGAAATGTGCTTTTCTGAAGTTTTGGGTTTTTTCGCCCAAATCAGTTTAGCGGCATTCTTTCATTCGTGCTTTATGCCCTTTTTATGTCTGCCATAAAACATGTGAAATCCAATCCTTCATCTGAACCGCAGTCCTTAATACTATGTTTGTACTTAATGGTACTTTTAAGGCATAGAATTATATTAATATGTATAGTACTTACACATTTAATAGGAGACATATATTTGTCTTTTAATATACAATTGACCAATACAGGCATTTAAAAAAGGGATAAATAATTAAATTCATTTATGCAAAAATTAGCAATATTGTTCACAAGTGGCAGTTAATGTTGGCCACAAAATGAAAAAAATAATGGCTATATATATGACTTCTGATGTATGGAAATAAATGTATTGTAAAAATATATTAAAAAGCATATACATGTACTGTTTGAAAAGGGATTTAAGTATGTGTACTACACTTAACATTGGGCTGGAATTTCTTACTTTCCAGAAAAGAAGATAATTGTGAAACTTCACAAAGTTATACATGTGTAGATAGTGAATGGATGTTAGAGCTATGTAGCAACTTCTATTATAAATTGGTATGCGATGAAAGATATGTGGTAAATTGTGGACTACTATGGAGTATCAGTACAAAAAAGGTTATCTCCCTATAAATGTTACAAAAGTTAATAAATTGAAGCCATAAGCCATTTAGAGCAATAAGTGATATGGCAAACTAAAGATGACTGGATAACGACAATTAAGAGTGCAAAGCCTCAATTGGTCTTCTGTTGTATAGTTTTGTATAGACTCATATACAACATGTTTACATTTTCCAATTAAATAAAGCTTTAGTTAGTATGACTTTTATTACACTTGTTATGGTTTTTTTTTTTAATCTTTTTTGTCTCTTGTAAAACTAGATTATGGGAAAGAGTCATACAGAGAAAAGTAAACATTTAAGGAAGTAACAATACCTTTGCCTCCCTGAGCAAAGTTACCTGGGTGCAGGTTGTGATATCAAAACATAGAGCCCAGAAGGATTTAGAATCTTTCTAAATCATGACGTGATGATCTTTGTAGGCCTCAAAACAGTGGACTCTAGCCAGGACACACATCAGAATAGAGGCAGATACATAAACAAAGTTATATATATATATATATATGAATCCTTAGTATGTGGTTTTAAGTGAAATAAATTGTTAGAAGAAACCAGGTGTCAATAACGTGAGTTTTGTATAGTAAATGCAGATCTGATTTGTGGGAAGCATTCACATATAGATGTAACTTAATGGCTCCTGAGTAGGACTTTAACCACTGGAGCAGTTTTTGATGACCATAGTTTGTGGCATCATGAATTGTTCTGATCCCAAAACACAGTTTTTATTTGCTTGAAGGTTTATACTGCAACGGAAATTAATTATTCAATTATCACTACTTGACTTGGCACAACTGAAGTATTTCTCCTGTGATCGCAGGCTCTTTGTTATGCCAACTATACTGAGTGAAGTACAGCTTCACTTTACTTCAATATGACTTCTACCAGCACAGATACTATTGTCAGACCAATTGGCATGTCTACATCCTCTCTAAATAATGCGATTATATTCAGGAAGTATTAGTCAGCGGCCTGGAATAAAAACACTATGCCAAAATGTCAAAATTCCTGACCACAATTGACTTTTAAGCCTTTTGGAGCACTTTATGTGCACAAGACAAGTAATGTCTGGAGATCCTCTAACCACTCTTAAATTAGGTTTTGGTTAGTGTAACAGTTGGTTTAAATACAGTAGGTTTTGTAATGCCAAATATCAGAAGGATACATGTTTAAGTGCTGTGCTACTATCAATATGGGTCTGCTTTACAGGCATTATATTCATAATAATAAAACAAGAAAAATAATAATATGCATAAGAAGTTACCTATGACGTTTTGAAAACTTACAATCTAATTCAATCAGTATTATTTTCTTTCCACAGCTAACTTATTCTACATCTTGAAACATGCCACACCCAGTACAGCTATAAATTATTTTTTTTCTTGAAAATAAAGTCTTTTATGAGCTGACGGTAGAATTTGATTTATCAAAGAATAAAACACTTAGACCTGATTGCATATAATGTATTGTACTACAAGCGTACTGATTTTTCCTCGATTAACTATGCATAATACAGGACCAACTAAGCCGTTCTTGCAGGAGAAGCTTGCTGGGGCTGGCTCTTCATAATGCAAAAATAAAGTTTGTAAGTTAAAACTCCAGTTTTCCTCCGGACTTCCACTTTAACAGATACACCCCCCCGTGTCACATTTTCTGGTGGGTTTTCAGAGATTTCATTTGAATTAAAACATGCATTGACAATAACATTCACAGATCAGAAATTTAGATTCTGTTCTTCACTACAAAAGTCATAAAAGAAGCACATATTGTCAGCAATATCTTCTTCAGTTCCTATGCACGTATTGGTAAAACATAAAAATATTATACTTGGAAATATATCTAAAATGATAAATGTGTTAAAGGGAATTCTGATTAAAAGCACATAATACGTGATGGACATTATCAATATGTTATTCCTCTTGTAATTACTCAGGATAATAGATTAGTATATATGATGAATGGGATAAAAGTGACATTTGCCTAATGCCCCTTGGCATGGACCACCAGTTGCTGCAGTATGATTTATATATTTGCCTGCATTGTTCAGTAGAAACACAGTGCTTGTTGTGCTGGGACGGCCCAGATGGCCCCCCTTGGTAAATTGGGGGCCCTCTCTTGCAGGGGTGTATGTTCAGAAAAGCAGAATCCGTATAAACAGCAATCGCAAATTGAGCTTCTCACATCCTGTCACGTGACAGAATCAGCCAGTAGGAAGCTTTCTATATCTATATATCCTTTTGCAGTCACATGTTGCATAACAGTGGAAGCTACATATGTATATGTTAAGATAACACTCTATGAATGCACGTGGCTGAGCCACTTTATTCCTTTATATATCTATTTATATCAATGTAGCAGTATAAAGAAATGAGCAGGATCTCAGATTCCATGCCATATATAACAGATGACATATATAACAGATAAATGGTTATATTTGGACATTCAATTAGCTGATAGAATTTGAATGCAGAAGTCTGTGGAAAAGAAAAAATATTACATGATGGTCCAAGTTGTCCACTTTAATTGAGCTGTGGCTCAATCGTGTGAATAAAAATTACCCCAAAATGTCCATGTTATTTTTTAACAGTATTTATACACACCATCTTAATGGACTCCTTTCTTTTTTTTCAACCTCAATTACTCTTAAGTATCTCTTTAACTGTCCAAAAATGGGAACCATGAGTTTTATCCATTAAAAATGTACAGGCCTATTACATTCAAAGTAAAAAAAAAGTTATCTTCTTATAGGCTAATCAGAGTGTTCAAATAAACGTTCCAGTGCAAGGAAGATATGGGAAGCCTACTACTTGATGCCATTTTATGTAGACCATAGATTTAAGTAAAACTATTCAACCTTTACCCATATCTCCCTTACATTATTTTGAAAGGACACAAATAAATGTTTGTTTTCCATTGAATACTTCTGCTGTTTTGCGGTTAAATTACATCACACTTCCCATGAAACTGTTAATCATTAGGAAATACATACCGGTATATATTTTTTTGTTTCTAAAAAGTCACAAACATATAAACTATTGTTAATCTATTTTTGCTTCTAATATTTGCTGCATAATCTTTGGCCTAAGCTAAATACATTTTGGTTATAGCAAACTGTATTTCAAATATGACAATCACTACCATGTAAACAATAATATGTAGTACTTTGCTACTGCTTTTTTAAAATATTATCTATGCCCATTTTCCATTGACTGGGGCTTCAAAATGTATCTCAGATTTCTCACTGTCAAACATTAAGTATTCCCAGTTTCCCTAAATCAGAAAAAAAGAAATGATTACCTTTCATTACTTACTTAATTTCCTTTTTCAAACAATATCCATACAGCTATAGTTTTACCACATGTGGATGATTTGGATTTTAGTAGTATGTTCAACTCTGCATTTCTTTATTATATTTAAGCCACTCTTGCACATTTCTGTGGTAAGTGGGTTTGGCTGGAACAGCCTTATTCATTTATGTATTGTGTTTCAAATTCTCCTAACTTTTCCCGGAACCGTTTCTTTTAGTAGGATTTTTTTCTAATTCGCTTTGAAAATACCATCACAATATATCTGGGATTACAGCACCTGTATTACCCATCCCTCTAACTTTTCTAGTTAAAATAATAACACACAAAACTAATAACACACATCCTAGTGAGTAAGAACATACCTTTTAATCTCAGTAGTGTCAGGCAGGTATGATAGGTACTGAACAGAATAAAACATTCACAAACATAGCCTGGATGATGTCTGAAAAGAAACGGTGTGCATATGGGAAGAAGAAAAAGTAAGAAGGAAACTGGAAACTTGAAACTTGTTTGTATTAATAAATTGTGCCATTGAAGTGTTTCAATATTCTAGTTTCCTTCTTACTTTTTCCAAATATCAAGTTTCACATCCAAAGAGCCATTTGAAATGTATACCAGAAGAGGACTAGAATATCATGCTACATACTAGTGTTGCTTGCAAAATAAACACCTCATCATTAGAGTAGTCATTTTTAAAATGTGTGTTGGTATCCTATTGGTTCTCAGGTGTACTTGAGAGAACCATTAAGACTTTTTTGAACATTAGGGGTTCTGAAGCTGCTTTAGGCCATAAAAGGGTCCTTATTTTCAAACAACTAGTCTGGAAAGTAAGGTGAAGCTTTTAAAATGTAAATTTGTGAGCTTCCATAGCAAAAGAAATATGTGCATCTGACTTGAATTTTAAGTTAAAAAATAGCAGCTGAAATGAATAGCTATGGTGAACCTATGTTGGAAATATTTGAGATTGAAAAGCAAACTTAACCCTAAATCTGGGAACTTGGATGAACTTCAATGAATATAGACTATATGACCAAAACTATTTAGATACCTGACCATCACGCATGGATAAGCTTCTTAGACATCCCATTCCAAAACCATGGCCATTAATGTAGAGTTAGCGCCCATCCTTTGCGGCTTGTAGTTTCTGCTCCTCTGAGAAAACTTTCTACAATAGCTTGCAATTGGTCTTGCAATTGATCCCAAAGGTGTTTAGTTTAAGGCCTGGGCTCTGTGCAGGCCACTCGAGTTCCTTCACATCAAACTTATTAAACATGTCTTTAAGGGCTTTGCTGTGTGTACAGGGGCACAGTAATGCTGGAACAGGGTCTTCCTCAAGTGAGAAGCATACATATGTCTAAAATGTCTTTGTATGATGTAACATTTACATTACCCTTCACTAGAACTAAGAAGCCTAGCTGAAACCCTGAAAAACAACCCAAACCATTATTCCTGCCCCATCAAACAATACAGTAGGCACTATGCGTTGCAGTAGGTAGTGTTCGCCAGTCATCCACCAAACCCAGATTCATTCATCATTCTAGAGAACATATCTCCAGCTGGCATTAGGCAAAGTGATCTTTGTATTGTGTGTAGCTGCTCAGACATGGAAACCCATCTCATGAAGCGCCTAAAACTGTTTTCTGATGCTACAAATGATAGGCAATATTTATGAGATAAATGCTTCAGTACCCCAATCTATGACCATGTGTGGCCTATGACTTTGTGGCTGTGTTGTTGATACTCCTTGCTGTTGCTTCTTCATGATAACAGCACTTGTAGTGGACCAGGACAGCTCTGGCAAAGTATGACCTAACAGGATTGTTCTCTGCCAAAGCTAAAGGTCACTACTCTATTCTAATACTACTGGATCTCTCTGCTGCTTTCGATACTGTTGATCACCACCTTCTTCTTGACTCACTTGCTTCTATAGGCATTCGAGATACAGCTCTCTCCTGGATCTCCTCATATCTGTCTAACCGTTCCTTCTCTGTCAACTTCTCTGGCAACACATCATCGCCCCTTCCACTTTCGGTTGGTGTCCCCCAAGGTTCAGTCCTTGGCCCTCTGCTGTTCTCTCTTTATACTTCCTCTCTTGGCAAACTAATCAACTCATTTGGCCTCCAGTATCATCTATATGCAGATGATACCCAAATCTACCTGTCTTCTCCTGATCTCTCTCCATCTCTCATGTCCCGGATCACCAGCTGCTTGTCTGCTATTTCTTCATGGATGTCACAACACTACCTGAAACTTAATCTTTCTAAAACTGAACTCATTATCTTCCCTCCCTCCATCTCCACTCCACTACCTGAATTCTCTATCACCATTAACAACACAACTATCTCTCCTACTAACCAGGCCCGATGCCTTGGGGTCATCCTTGACTCAAACCTCTCCTTCATCCCTCACATTCAGTCCCTCGCCAGATCCTGCCGCCTGCACCTAAAAAACATCTCTCGTATCCGCCCATTCCTCACCCAAGAATCCACAAAAACTCTGGTTCATTCTCTTATCATTTCCCGTCTAGACTACTGCAACACTCTTCTGGTTGGCATTCCACTGTCTCGACTCTCTCCTCTACAGTCTATCCTAAATGCCGCTGCTAGGCTCATCTTCCTTGCACGTCGCTCCTCTTCTGCTTCCCCTCTCTGTGAAACCCTCCACTGGCTCCCGATTACCTTTAGAATTAAATTTAAGATCCTGGTACTGACATATAAGGCCATCCACAATACTGCTCCTCCGTACATTTCTGACCTCATTAGCAAATACTCTCCTACTCGATCCCTACGTTCCTCCCATGGGCTAAGGCTCTCCTCCTCACTCGTCACCTCTTCCTTTTCCCGTCTACAAGATTTCACTCGAGCTGCCCCGTATCTCTGGAATCTGCTCCCAAGGAACCTTCAGAATTCACCCTCCCTCCTGACATTCAAGAAACATCTAAAAACCCACTTCTTCAGAGACGCATACCATCTTAGCTGCTAGAACATCCTTGTCATCGATACCCCCCACAATACCTCTCACCCTTCCTCTATGCCTTATGTTTGTCACCCCATTTTTCCCTCTAGATTGTAAGCTTGCGAGCAGGGCTCTCTCCCCCAAATGTATCGGTTTGTATTAGTCTGTCAATTCTTGTCTTGTAGTATCCCTTGAATTTATGTATTGTATTAAG
>VKOC01047129.1:0-24919 GCA_009364415.1 Spea multiplicata
TCTAGAATGTAAACTTGCGAGCCGGGCTCTCTCCACCAAATGTACCGGTTTGTCTTAGTCTTGTCTTGTCATACCCCTTGAATTTATGTATTGTATTAAGCGCTGCGTAAACTGTTGGCGCTATATAAATAAAAGATAATAATAATAATAATGAGAAGTCAATGTAAAATTTGAGAGTCAGAGGCTAAGATATGGTGTAAGTAGGTTTTACTTTACAGAGTGTGATAGAATCAGAAATGGTAGAGGGTAATACAGTAATGCAATTTAAATACGCATGAGCTATACATATGATTATCCTCAATAAAGATGAGATTAGAGCCTAATTAAGGTTTAAATCTTGAAAGGAGGAATAAAATGTGCAGATTAGAAATGCAAAATGGTCATCTGCTGTCATAGGTTTCAATGCTCAAAAGCGGTGTGTTACTTTACATACTGGATTTAGGAATCTTCCTGCAGAAGTGAACAAAAAGTATAGTTCAAGTATCCTACTAATTAATATTATTCCTGATTTAAGTAATCAAGAGTGAACAGTACATGTATAAAATGATACTGAATTACCTTTTATCATTAATATCAAAGTATGTTATGCAGAGGTAGTAAAGTTTAATTGAGGCAATCAACTGCCAAATAGACTGAACCCTTACTGCCCCCTAAAGGATGTTTCTGTAACGGCATGCACAAACATCTAATCTCCAATAAGCGAATACTTTCAATTTTTTTCATTTTGTTTGTATGCCTTGTGTCAACAATGGGAATACATACCAGAGACTGAAAATCTTATAAAATAGCACTTTCCTATAAAAAAATACATTTTTTAAATAGTACATTTTATTTTTTTGCTTCCAAAAATGTGACTTCTCTAATTGTTACTGCTTTTGTAATTCAAGATAATTTCTCAAATGTTCACTTTTTGGAACGCAAGGTAGTGAGTGGCAGGTTAAATTTGCAAACATACCCTGAGTATCAAATACATGCAGGTATACATGTACATATATTTTTTAAAGTTTCATGATACAGACATACTGTGCTATAATTTTTTTCCCTGTTTCACACAATAGTATGTTAAAGAATCCGATTTTAAAATGTTTTACTTTGATGATGTGAGGTGACGGTCTATTTGCAAGTAGCAGAGATTTAGGAAGGCTTACCCGGAATATCTAGGCAACAACTATTCACAGAGCTTTACAATTGGGTCATTGGGTCAGGGTTACTGGTTAATTTTTTGCTTTAAGCAACAAGAACATGCCTCAAGTTGTGAAAATGAGTTCTTCTGAATATTCTCTGAAAAGCATTTACGGCTAGTGTTCAGCCATAAGTGGATGACTCCCATAACCAAAGGCAAATTTTAAACAAAAAGCTGTCTATTTTTCCTGAAGAGCTGTAGTGGTTTAACATCAAGGACTAATTGTTAATTTATATCGCTTTGAAACTTGAAAAAGATTGAGTGATTGTGGGAGTAAAATATATATGATACTGCTTCACTTCATAGCATACATACATTAATATAATCCCTTGAATGAGGAATTGTATTTGCGTTAGAAGAAAAAATAGAAATGCTAGAATGTTTACCTTGTTCATTTTTAAAAGTTCTCTTTAAATTAAACCTTTGCCCCTTTTAAAATAGAAGCATTTATATATATAAATCACCACCATAGGCAGAATACAAGCTAGAAGCTATATAGTGCCCTTGCCAAGCAAAGAATGGCCCAAAAGGCTGACATTTACATACTTCTTGTATAATGAACCCTTTAAGAGTACACTTGTTGTATACATGGTGATATACCCACATAAGATTGTCAACCAATAAGATTGTGCTCTGCTGAGCATAATTGTTTATTTTGTATTAACTTCAACCAAAATGATTCCAAGCAAACAAGAAAAATAAAAAAAAAATCAGTCCTAGGTTCAAAACAGCAACTCTGAACAGGATAAGACCTTTATCAGCACCATATGATCAATTCAGCCCCCAACAAACCACACACGATCATATTTGGCTAACATTTTGCATTTATCCCTCTTTCGTCCTATAACATACTCTTAATTTGGATACTTTGGCTGACTTGAGTAGAAAAGGTGACCCAGGGAATGCAAAACTGAGGTAACCCCCCCCGCAATACTAGTAGACTTATAATGCCAAATTTCATTGCTCTTGATCCCCGTTCTACCACCTCTGCTTTTTTCAAACTTCGTTATGTTTTGTTTGTTAGTAGTCCTGATGGTTCTCTACGGATGAACAACAAAACCTGCCAATTCTTAAAATTATTTGATCAATGACCAATTCAACTGGCTTCAAAATTTGTTTGTAATGAAAAATGCTACAAAATAAATTTTACAGCTCATATGCTGATACAGAATAATCTTACTGTACTTAAGGTATGATAACACAATATTTAGTGGAAAGACTTAAAAAAAAAATCAAGGCTACTTCTCATGCAGAGTCGGTTGGTTCACTAACTTTTGAAACTCAAATTTCACCTTGCCAAAAACTGCACACAAGCCCTAGAAGGTACCTGGTCACTAAGTTTTAATGGTGGACATTAACAATAGGAGATGATCGGCAGATGTCATACACTAACAGTAGCACTAACTAATCACCGGATAACCCAGTGACTCTAATTATTGGACAGAAATTCTGAAATAATAAATCAGGATAGGCCATACAAGTTTATATTATGGGGCTTGAAAAATCTTACAAATCACATGGCAGTCATTCTGTAGAATACACAAAGGGAAGAAACCCACATACATGGGCCGTTCAAAAACAACTGGAAAGAAAGCATCTGAGGCGGTGTACAATGTTCATTTCTGCCACCAATCATTTACATCTTTTTTTGACAGCTACAGTACAAAATGGCAAACTGTATTATTTCACACTTGCCAACATCAAGCCAGTGAAAACAGTGTCATTAGTCTCTCCACCACCACTGCTTATTTTGCAAGCTGAGGTGGGATAAGCCTTGAGTGGGAGGCTAAGAAAGGAAGAAAAAAAAAATGGTGAGGAGACAACAAAAAGGGAGCCCGTTTGCGTTGACCTTTGGCACCTTTAGGGGCAGGTTTCTAAATGCAAGATTGCACCACAGACAGGTTTGTCACTGAATGATCCAATTGGCTGATCATGTCTTGGGGCTCTTGCCAAACATCAAAGAGATCAGATGTCCATTTCAAATTGAGCGTCATCTCCTAGGAAACAGAATACAGATATGAGAACTACATATAGGCGAAAAAATCTGTAATGAAACTTAAATCACTCCCTCTCGTCGATTTGAGCTGCCCATTTAGGGTTAATAGGGGAGACAGTCCAGATATTCTGCTTCAGTGTAATCACTTCCACTGCTTTTTTCTTTCAAATGGTTCCTCATGGAACAAAACTGCTGTGCAGTAAATTAACCCAATCATAACCTGTTTACACTGTGCCTAGGCAGCATATGTAGTTAAGCGGTGACTCTCGTGACTGTGTTCAGCACATTATCATTGGCATGAAACGTGAAGGAGTGAAGCATAATGGGTTAATGTTTTCATGTAACACTAAAAATTGAGGGGTCAATTTGCCATCATTCATGCCCATGCCCCCCCCCCCAAAAAAAATCCTACCAATTGCTGACTTTCTGTCGTGATTGTTTAAGTTGTTAGTTTCTACTTTAGCTTCTTCTACGGCCGTATTGGGGCTGGTCACTCCAGGAATATCTGGCAGGCGGCGGGGTGGAGTCTGCGCCAGAGGAGAATTACGACGGTCCAAAAGAAATTTACGATCGTAAATTATCCTGGTACCTTAAATAAGAAAAAAAAAAAAAATTAAAATATTTCGTCTACGTGGCTAAAATGGAAATTCATCGACAAGGACAGAATTCAAACCTAAGGTGCCTATAAGCAATGGTTAATCCCTGTGACTGAGGGTTTTTTAACCCTATGCAGCCAATATGATGGTTGCTCAACAAAGACAGAATTCACACCCTAGGTGACCATGGGTTTTGTCCCACCATAGTTTCCTATGCTTTTTGGGTAATCGTTATCAAATTTTCGCTGATCAAGATTTTCCTTGTTTAAAGTAAACCCACACAGGTTTATATTGTTATTCAATGACAGGTAAGACTTTCCCAATACAACTTTTTATTTATAGTCTGTCATTTAGTATGAAAAGGAAAGAAAAACAAATTTACTGTAATTTTACTTAGTATTTCTTCCGCAAGTTAGTTATTTTCAGCCATTCAGAGGTAAACTTGGGTTTTGCAGCAGGACAATGAACCAAAGCACACAACCAATTGCGCTTGAGCTTTAAGTCAGGATCGTTCTCCTTTGGGATTTTCTGGCAGAGAGCAGAATTCATGGTTCCATCAAATATGGCATGTCGCCCAGGTCATGAAGCATCCCCAGACCATCACTCTACCACCACTATGCTTGACTGATTTCAACGATCATAAATCGTACACTTTGAGGAGTGACCATCGGGGAGAAACTGCACTGAGAGAACGAACAGTCACTGAAATAGTTATGCATTATAGGTCTGATTCAGATCCGGCCCAACATTTGCTGGCCAAAAAAAAGTCAGCAAGTGCGGTAAGCATTCTGACAACTCATTCTAACTCAACATGTTTCCAGTCCTGGCCTTCATCCCCTTAAGGCCAAAAGCTTTTTTTTCCCCAGAATTTTCAATGTGCCCTTAAGCAAATATTCCCACTTCATTTAGCATACCACAAATTAGGTACACACTCATGAAGACCAGCAGGTTTTGTATCCAAGCCATATTTAGATAAAATCAGATTTCTGTAGAACAGAAAAACAAACAAACCTGTATTTAACCTCTTAACGACAATTGCCGGTTCTAACATCCGGTTAGTGACAATTGACGTGCCAGGACCGTAAATGGCTTAAAACGGGTGCAAAATGCGATCTACATTTGCTTTCTGCACTTAAACATGGTTGCTGCAATAACTCGATGTCAAGGCATTCAGCAACACTGACATCAACATCAGCGGCCATGTCTGGCCCCTCCCCAGGACATCAACGTCCCCCATACACTGTACAGCAGCGGACGCCCGTTTTAAAAGAGTTTAGGAGACAATCAACGCCTCAATTTTTCACCATATTTTATACTTTTTTTTTAATGGAAAATTATATGACAGGGTTGACAAATTTGTTTCGAATCTAGGAGCCCAGGATTTTTTTTTTGAACTAACAAACTTTTATATTCAATGACAAAAATTAATGTCCCAAGGGAACCCCCCCCCTTAAATATAGATCCACTTTCCTCTCGAACCCCTATTTTTTTTTTTTTTAATACTTACATTTTTGCTCCCCCCCCACTTTCCTCTGATGTGGCGATCCTCTCCCAATCACGAGGAACTCTTCTATGAGCCCTCCCACTTGAGCATCACCGAGGAACTGTCACTCAGCAGCATGGTGTGTGCAAGCTGGCCGCCTAATAAAATTAAAAGCGGCCGGCATGCGCACACACAGCGGTCTTACTATCTCACCCCGCAGACCAACGCTCACGTAGTGCGGCCATTTTTATTTGGCAGTTGGATTGCACACACCGTGGCTGCACCGTGAGCAGGGCCTGCTAGGTGACCTAGGTGCCAGGACAAAACAATATAGTTACAGCTAAACGTGAGCACTGCAGGAATGTTAATACAGCCATTGTCACAATGGGTACAAAAATAAAATCAGCCTTTGTCACAAAGGGGTTAATATTTACAATTCTTTGGTCTTCAACAAAGAATCCCAAATGCACTAAATTGGTCCAGTTTTTTATTTTATTATGAGCTTACCAGCAGGTCTCTATTTACCCAATGTTTCAGTTTGTCAATTCTAGTTGTCATACTCCAAATAAGTGTTTTAAGAAGTGCCATGTAAGTAGTTGGCAACATACACTGATCAGCCATAACATTATGACCACTGACAGGTGAAGTGAATAACAATGATAATCTTGTTATGGCACCTGTCAGCGGGTGGGATATATTAGGCAGCAGGTGAACATTTCATTCTCAACGTTAGAAGCAGGGAAAAAAGGGCAAGCATAAGGTTCTGAGCGACTGACAATGGCCAAACTCTAATATTTTGACCCAGTGGTCTAGCCATCTCAAAAACTGCAGCTCTTGTGGGGTGTTCTGGGTCTGTAGGGGTCAGTATCTTTCAAAAGTGGTCCAAAGACAGGGTCATGGGAGGTGAAGACTGGCCTGTGTGGCAAAATCCAGCAGACCAGCTACTGGAGCTCAATTTGTTAATCCTGGTTCTGATAGAAAGATGTTAGAACACACAGGGCTTTGCAGTTTGTTGCACACCGGGCAGTCAAGATGCCCATGATGGTCCACGTGTGCATGTGAACAAAAGAACTGGATCACAGAGCAATATAAGAAGGTGGTGTGGTTTGATAATTTGTTTTCTTTTACAACATGTGGATGGCCGGGTGCGTGTGTTGCTTGCCTGGAGAATATATGGCACCAGGATGAATCCATGGACCCACCTTGTAACTTACAGGACTTGGTTCTGCTGCTAACATCTTGATGCCAGATACCACAGCACACCTTCAAAAGGTCTAGTGGAGTCCATGCTGCTCAGGTCAGGAGTGTTTTGGCAGCAAAAGGGGTACCTACAGTATTTAAGGCAGGTGGTCATAATGTTATGTTTGATCTGTCTACATACCGTATTTGCTCAAATATAAGAAAAGGATTTTTCAGGTAAATGCTCTGGAAATTACCCTTCATCTTGTATTCAAGACTACTATACTACTGACTATAAGACTAAGATCCCCCCCTTCTCTGGCAGCCGGTGAACGTCAGCGTGCAACCTCCGCTGCTGCACGGCACTTGCTAGGGCTTCTATGACTGAGCGCCGGAAGGACATGACCTTCCGGTGCTCCATCATAGAAGCCCCAACGCAAGCGCCGGGCAGCAGACCCAACCAGTCTATGGAGGAGGAGCTTAACTACATTTACTGAATAAGCTGTACTTTTATTTCAAGCATGATACTTTTTTTTTTCTTTATACACCAGCAGGGAAAACGTCTCGCTGGTTAGAGATGTAAAATTTCCAGAAATTTTGAAGCCATGGAAAAATAACAGGGTCCGCCCCCCCCCAGTTTTCATAAAAATTGGAAAAAAAAAAAAACACACAGTGGAATAGTTTTACAAATGTAAAATTATTTTACACTGGGAACATGAAATGCAGTGTATATAAAAGTATCATGCTTGAAATAAAAGTACAGCTAATTCAGTAAATAAACTAAGTTTGCTTTTGAAAACTATTTTTGTTGCAAATGTTGAAATGCTCTTTACATATATAGACAATACACGAGAACAGGTGCTCCCCCTTCCCTCAAATGCAACATAATAAATGAGGAAACCATCAACACAAAAGATCTCTACTTCTCCCAGTCCAATTCATGTAGGGGAATTAGGGATCACAATCGCACCAATTACAAATATAAAAGTTAAGTAACTGGCATCATTTGCACCAGTCAGATGAATACACATTGTATCTTTCAAACATCTATCATTGTAAAAGATATTCCACACTCAAATGCCTCTATGGAGGGTACAGAAAGGCTTAACAAGGCATCTTGAATGTATACGATAAAAACTCTTTTCTTAGGGCAGGATCCAGACAAAAATGCTATCTAGAAAACTGTTCCGACCTTAGTCAGTAAAACATTAAGACTCTGGGGTCACAGCACCTAGCATATTCATCGTAATGTTGTTATTAATATGGTTAGATTTTAATAGTGGACTCATAACATGAAGATATCCTGTGCATCGACATTCTTCTGTGCCAAGAATAAATATGGCAGGAGATGGTTTTTAACATGACCTGAGGACGGGTCACCTCAGAGACGTAGATAGGGTATGTTTGGTACTTATATGTTAACATGGGGAAGTGATCATCCAAGAGTTATTAATGTATAAGTCGGCGACATTTTGAAATATCAGGCAAGACGTTGATATCTGGTTTTAAGACATATCTAATTAAGAGTGTGGGGAAGTGCCTGGACTACACATTCCCCTCCCATGTAACATCAAATGAGCTGTGGAGACCAAAGAACCTCTCCCCCAGGTGTCAGGTCCCCCCACACAATCAACACACAACCCCCTTCCCTGAAGCTGTCTGGGGCAGCTGAAAACGCAATTGCTGGTTTGCCAGCAATCGCATTTTCAGCCAACAGAATCACTCCGTGAGAGTGATCACAGGCTCGGAGTAGCTGTGCTGGTCTTCCCGGACACCTGGGCAGACAGCAGCAGCACCCCCGTGACCACCACGATTGTGGCAACGTGGGGGCATTTTTTTGGGTGATGTAGCAGCTGACAAACACCTAGGCGCCAGGACAAAATTCTCAGTCGCCATGGCGACCTGGGATTTGTCAAGCCCTGTTTTAATAGAACTTGATGATGGCTGCAAGTAACATTTAGGGCCACAGGGTGAACATGTTACGGTTACGGTGAAGTTTCTTTGGTTCGTGCAGAGATTACGACGAGAGCATACATCCCTAACGTCACGGCAGGCAGACAGTGGCACTGTTCACATGTTAACCATCTTGGCCCTCCTGATCTAGATAAATGATTGTGCTGCCGACGGGTTTTCTTCCCAGCTAACACCTCTATGGTACATATGACTCAAAATGGTCTATTCTTGCTTGGCCCTAGCAGCATCCATGCTTATGCCAGTTTATCTCTTAATTGTGATTCAAAAATTTAAGTTAATTCAAAATGTTATAGGGTGACACTACTACAGGGGCTAAAAACATGATGTACGAATAAAGACAACTTTTGTTGTAGCTCACCTAATAAGGCTGGAAAACAACTTGAAAGATCACATGTATGCAAGCTCTCTATGCAACAAATATAGTTTCAGCTGTGCCCAATGAGCCTAAAAGTGGAAATGATTTTAAAGCTAAACGTGAAATATTTCTTTAATGGAAAATAATTTGTGATTAACTAGAGTTAACTGTTTGCACTGGATTTGGGTCATGGTCTTAGCAGTTCACACAACATAAGATTTCAGACTTAATGATTTTGCACATACCCTCTGTACGGCGCTGTCGAATATGATGGTCCTGCGGTCCATTAATAGAAAATATGTGTGGGAAACAAAATTCATAACTGAGAATTTCTTTTCCTAGCCATGGTGCTTTAGCTTGACTGCTATACGTTCAGCCAAATATATTTTCTGTCACGTGATATACTTACCAAAAGTCAGGTCCAGCAATGACTCAGCAAGTGTTCACGAACATGTGCACAACGCGCTCCCACTGATGTCAAGGCTGTTGCAAACAGCCAATCAGTGGCGCAAAACTTTGGACCATGGCATTATGTTTTCCTCTCTAGTTCCTGACAAACTTAAAAGTTGATTCTTCACTGTTCCTCCATTTCGGTCATCGGCCTTGGCAACCTCATTTTAGGAGAATATACTATTCAGGAACAGAACAAGAATTATCTCAGCCCATGTGAACAAGACATGTTTATATCAGCTAATGGCACGTCGCCCTCTACAGTGGCATTAAAAGCTTGTAAAAGAACAGACACACGTGATCAGTGCTGGCAAACATGACCCACGAAAGGGCATACCATATTTATCGGCATATAACACGCACTTTTATAACTAAAATAAGAAGCGGAAACCCTACCTGCGTGTTATACGCCGATAAATCCTAGAGCTGCACGATATGCAGCCGCGTCTCCCTCTCTTCCGGTCCGGGCAGGGGTGCGTGGTACACCCTGGTGCGTAGTATGCGCCGATAAATGCGGTACTATATGCAACTAACAAAAGCACCACATTATAGAGTGTATGGATGATCAATGGAGAAGGCATATTTTTAGTAAACATTTATATATTTACCAATAGGTTTGTGCACACATTTCTACCAGAAAAGGGCTGTGTCCACATAAGTGGCACTTGAACAATGTCCACCACCAGGAAATGGTTGTACTCACCTTTCAGAACAATTGCTCTAATAACAAACCATATGGGGATGAAGTTCTATGTATTCACATTGCTACATATACATTGCTATGGAATGTATATCTATTGCAAGCTGCAATTTAAGCTATAAGCCAGGAAATGCCAAACCCAAGATAGTCCATGTTTCTTGCCACCTAATAAAATGTAAAAAAAACACCTCAATGGTTCCTAACATTTTTCAAAGTGCTCCCAAGAACACAGTAAAGTGTGTAGTAGAACACACAAAGCGTCACACAGGCATTAAGAGTGACAGTACAAAAGTAAGCCATGAGGAATGTAGACAAATATTTAAGTGGGATACTCAGATAACATATGCACTACTTGCATATGGAGCAAACAGTACTAGGATATATTAAGTATATTATATTGAAGTATATCCCTTTGTTTATAACATAAGTAAATCTGCACAAAAGGTTTTACAAAAAGGTTTCAGTATTCTGCAAACAAAGGCTGTTGAGACCATTTACATACAATGTTCAAATATATCTCTATATTAACGCTTATAAAGCACAACTGTGTTGTCTTTTATCATGTGTGTATTTATGAGAATTAAACATTCCCACAGCTGCAAGGACAAGGCCAATAACGTGTTGGCAGCAGAAGGGGCGTTATCACCAAGACTGCCAAGAATTCTGTGCCTTCGTTGAACAGCAGCAATCGATTCTAAGAAACAGGCCCCACGCAGGCCAAAACCTCCCTTCCGAGATTGCCTCACAAATGCTTCCCATGAATGTGTGCGCTGGGCCTGCTAAAAAAGGTCTGTTTATTGAAGAAGATATGGAATCATGCCACCTAGCCTCCTCCCCCTTCTTTTCTCTCCCTATTGTGCAAGAGTCATGGGGCTGTCCTGGCTTCCCTAACCTTGTTTACAATTTCAAGTATTCCTGGAGGCATGGCAGAGGTTGGCTGGCAAAGGTTTATTCGCACATATGGGATACGTAGATGTGATGTTTACAAAGTATGAGACCACAATCCTGTCCTTATTTACCACCAGCAAGACTCGGTTTAAAGATAGCCTTGCATGAGTAGAAGTGGGATCCTGCGGTAACCTTGTGGCAGGCAGTATGGGGGCATGAACATAAGTCTAGTAAACTCTAGAGTGAGGTATGTACTTCCTGTAGAACATCAATTAGCGGTGCGTTAATTATTGAATACATCATTAAGCAGAAAAAAAAAACATTTTAATATTAAACTAGGGTTTTGCTACAACCCCCTACAACTTAATGTATGCAACACCAAAACACTAGTACTATGTAACAATATAACTGCAGATCCTTCCTCAAACTGTAGTAAGGTTTGCTACTGACAGCTAAATTAAGCTCGACCCCCTCCCCCACTTGTGTTATTATGCAAACATACAGAGCAGTTATGAGTGGTTATATATGGGCAGTACAGTATGCTGACACTTAATGCGTATCATGGAGTTCAGCAGGCACGTGATGGCCTAACCCCGGGGCTCTGCATTAAGCAGCACGCGTGCAAGCGATGCACACCAGGGCTGGGCAACATGCGGCCTCCCAGCTGTTGTCGGATTCCCACGTTGCCTGCGGCTGGCTGGGATTGATTTCAGTTACCGTGCATACCAAAGGGCCGCGTACTGCCTAAACTCGATGCTTACAAAAATCAGACACTGCATACGGTAAATGTTATACGGTATGCAGGGGTAGGTAGGCATGTTGTTGCAATATTGCTGCCTTTGCACTTTTGAAGCTGCCCGTATCGCGAACACCCAAGTGCCAGACCGCGTGGGAGCACGCAGGGTCACCACATGCATGCACCCAGCATAATGGCCGTTCATTTCCGTATGAAGCACACGATTAATCAAATAAAAAAAAACATCCTAACGAGCCCGCTCTGCAAAGCTTGTTTGCAAAAACAAGAGAGAGAGTTGGGGGGGAACGTAGGCCGCATCCACAACTTACCTCCAGGGGTAGTAGAGAAGAGGGTGCCCCCAGGGGTAGTGCAATAATCATGAGGTAGCTGAGATGAGTCGCTAATGGGGATGGTCCTGGTAGGGATGGCCCGGCTCTGGCTATGCTGGTGTCCGGTTGACATGTTCCTGGCCTGGAGTATGACTGTGTGTAAGGTAGGGAGGGGAAGAAGAAAAAAGCAAGATAGGGACACAGAGCAAGGACTGGGAGGAGCCGGCTGAGGTAGAGGGTGGAAGTTGGCGGAGGATTGGCTGATGCTTCCTTTATTATTTTCCCTTCCTCTTTTCTCCGTTTTTGTTTTTCTCCTCCGCCCTTCAAGCTCGGTCCCTGTGCCAGGAAACAGGACTCGGCAAGAGACGGAGCCCGGAAATGAAGTCAGGAGCTGCTTATTAACCCCTGCTATGCTGTACCCGGGTTGATTCAACAGGCGCAGAGAGCGCTATACTAGAGACAGGGGTTGAGGGTTGTGTTATCACAATATCACGTGTGTAGCTGATGATGGTGATCATCTCCTAATAGGACGATTATAGGATCATATACCTGGTGTATCAATGATCGTCGTGTTCCCCATGAAGTGTTTCTGAACCATCTTAAGCGTAAAGTCTACTTTTACAGTAACTCAACAAGTCCAAAAATATATAACAGTCATAAAATCTAGCAGCCTTTTGTTTTGCCATTTTTAAGATCAATCTTTCGCTTTACATACTAAAAAAAAAGAACGCTTATCGTCATTTGTAAATATTCCCACCTGCCGTTAAAAATGGCTTGCCAACGCGAGAACTATTGTTTTTACAAGTAAATTTGTTTTAATGTTAAAAATTCTGGTGTAATTTTATGGCATACACCCTAATGAGGGATACTGGTATTATGGCAGCTCTTTGAGCTGGAGGAAGTTCAGTCCAAGTTATATTTATACACGCTGCAGCACATGGTAATGTCATAATACCAAGTGCATTATATGGCTTAGCAATGTTGTTTTAACAGAGCCAATTTACACTTTCCAATAAAATGGATAGTTTCCAGAACAACTATTCTAACAGACAGGAGGAGGGTTGTCTTAAAGGAATGTAGCTTTATGACCAAAAGTATGTGGACACCCCTCCTAATTATTCAATTTAAGCCACACCCATTGGAAATAGGCGCATAAACTAAAGCACATAGGAATGCGGTCTCCATAGAGAGACATTAGCAGTGGAATGGGTTATACTAAAGAGCTTAGTGACTTTAACTCCTTAAAACGTTAATGCCATCATGGAAAAAAGTGTCCCAAAAAAACCTATCATGATAGCATAAAAAGCCACGAAGAAACTAGCTTCAAAGTTGTTGAGAAAGGGCCCTTCTGACCTGGACTGGGCCAGTCCAGGTTCAGAAGGGCCCTTTCTAAACAATTCTGAAGTGGCACAAAGAGACAAGCAACAGGGTCACGTTACGCCCCATAGCGTCACAGTTAAATCAAGGAACAGTGTGCGAGCAGTGGACCAAGCTCTGCAGGAGAGGTAAGAAGGCACAGGAGGGAGAGGGTATACTGCATTGGCCCGATTATAGGCCCCACCCTTATAGTTTGGTGCGTTTTAAAAGAAAGATGTATTTATTTATGATAGGAGTGTTAGCAATCACACTGCTATCATGCTAGTACATGCTGGAATCTGGGTATGCCTGGGCATGATAGGAGTGTGATTGCTGTTAGCAATTATATATATATAATATTGTTATTGATTTTTAATAGTGTGGTTAACACACCAAAATTGGACAAAAAACAATATTATATATATAATTGCTAACATATATCGGTTTTGGCCAAGTGAAAGCTGAATTTTCGGTTTCGGTCAAGAATTCTTATTTCAGTGCATCCCTAATTTTAAGGTCCCCCCTTAATTCATAATGCCCCTTACCTAAGCTCGTTTGAGCAGGGCCCTCTTCACCTCTTGTTTCTGTAAGTCAAATTGTCATTGTGTAGACAACCTCTGCTGCTGCCTGCCACTTCTGCCGGGGCTTCTATGATGGAGCACTGGAAGGTCATGTCTCCTCCGGCATGACAGGACCTTCTGATGCTCTGTCATAGAAGCCCCAGTGGAAGTAGTGGAGGTTGTCTGCGTGCATCGCGCAATCGTCTGCCGGCTGCCAGAGAGGAGAATCCAGCACTAAACTGAAGGTTCTGGGTTGTTACATAGTGTTTCATTATTATCTTAGGGTTGAAGTATGATTATGGCTGATCCATCATATTTTTGGAGATGGTTCTAGGTCAACATTAGCTAGCAGATTAGAATTGTAAGCATCCTAAACACACTTATAATTGATTCTGGTCCATATAACTGTTGGTTTTAGCTGTGCTGGTCTCAGATTCAGTGACACTGGTTAAAGTGATTGATGATACTTGTATATACCCAGCACTTCAGGAGTCCAAATCAGGGCACTTGGTGTGGGGGATATGACAAGAGGGCAAAATGCAAAGTCACCCACCTTAACTTTACCAAGACTGTTGGGAGGGATGCACTTGTAAATGATCCTATAATTTTATTGTGCCAGCAGATTCTTAAATTCTATATGTATCTGTAATCAATGACAAGCACTCAGTGCGCATGGTCACACACTGGTTAAGCAGGTTTGCGAGGGGCCTCGGTGTAGGGATGTCTGTTTGTACACTGCGATTCATGCTGCCAGGTAGACAGGCAGACAGAAGAGCAGGACTGGAACTGGCAAGGCTGATGCTGAAATAGAAGCCCACTGGCAGGGCACACGACTGGAAGCTCACTTGCAGGGCACATGACTGGACACGCTGCTGAAAGATCTCAGGCAGGACACACGTCTGGAAGCCCTCAGGCAAGGCACACGACAGGAAGCCCACTGGCAGGGCAGCAGGCAGGAGCAATACGGGATCAGGTACAAAGGAAGCCAGGGCAATACGGTCCTATTACTACAATACCAAGACCCAGTCTGCAGGAAGCTACAGGTCTTTAAACTGCAGGGCAGCAGGTGATGAGGCCAGGTGGCAACAACAGGAGGAGAGCAGAAACAGAGGCAGAGCGGCCACTATAGGCTGAACTAGGGACAGTCCAAAAACCTGAATGCCCAATACAGGATCCAGGAAACCAGGGCAGAATTTCACACGCATGTTCTTCAGCCCTGAAACACCTAACAAGGGGTTAAGCCCCAAGCTAAGATGAGTGGGACTTAGGCAATCTCAACAGTGAGGAGGCTTAAGTGTAGGCAGGTAAAGTTTGACACTGAGCATTATAAGCAAAGCAGCAACACAGCCAGACACCTATATAGGTAAACTGTGGGCAGGAGTTCTAGGCAGGTAATACAGGGTACCAGAGTATAATGCAGGAGGGATGGTCCAACCCATGTGGGTTCAATACTCAAAACAGATAGTCATACATGGGTCAGTTCACTTCACAAAACAGCTAGTCAGACAAGCCAGGTATGGTACACAGGTAGTGGAATCACTAGGCAGGAGAGTAGTCAGGCAATTCAAGAGTCAAAATCAGCAAGCACAGATACAAATAAGCAAACAATATCAGAATCGGGACTTGACATTATTCCCATGATTTTCAGGATAGTCAGTGTTGAATCTTTTCATCAGAGCTGGGACATGCAGATCACTGAAAGGGACCCATGACCTTTCTCCTGTACTAGGTAGTAAATTACATTCCTGTCCTTCTTGAAATCCAGGCTGGCCTCATAGGAAGAGGAGTTGACTTATTACAGGTAAGGGGCTTGAGTAAAGTGATGTGAAACACACAAGGTGTCCGAAGGAAGGAAGGAAAGTAGTAGTAACTCATAACCTCATTGACCATGAAGATGGATGATTTCCTTGACTGAAAGAAGCACCAACCTCAGAGGGGAGGGTAGCTTAGGAAGGGGAACTGTCAGGACCTGGGCAAGCAGGTTCGGGTAGCAGCCAAGTTGCAGGTGATAACGGGCTCTGTCTGTGCCCCACATTGCATCATGACTGGTAGGTAGGTAAAATAACAGTTTATATTGGAGTTTGCTGACAGAACAGTAGAAACAGGACTGGTCAATAGGCATGATAAAGGCAGATGCACCACAGCAGGATGTGGACTTTTGATAGGGGCTCACGGAGCAGACTTCTGATAGGGGACCATGGAGTGGAACTCCTCAGACAAGAAACATGGCAGGCAAGCCAGGTCAATACGAGGAGATCACAAGAACAAAAGCCAAATTGGAAGCAGAGAGCAAGGTCAGGACAAGCCAGTTCAGCACCAGGAGATCACAAGAGCCAAATCAGAAGCCAAGATTGAGGTAAGGACAAGCCAAGTCAAAATGTGTAGAATCCAACAGAGAATTGCTAGGAATAGCACAGGACCAGGAGGCAGAGAAACAGAAAAGCTGAATACACTTCAATGCAAAGGCCCAGGTTCAAGGGCAGAGCCTGTATATAAGTGCAGGGCTACACTGGGGTAATGTGTAATTAGAAATGGGTGCTCCTGAGAGGGAAGGGTGGCCACTAGCGGCTGCAGATAAACACAACAATATATAAATATTGCATAGTCCAGGCTGGCAGAGTGGGACCCTTACAAGAACAAAATGAGAAACTTTAGAAAAATGGCTCACCACGACCAATATAACGGTATTTCCCTCTAAAGAGGGAAGGTCAACAATCAAATCCATAGCTAAATGGGTCCAGGGACAAGGAGGAATGGAAAAAAAGGTGAAGAAGTCTGGCAGGTAGAGAATGGGAGGCTTTACTGGTAGCACAGGGGAAACAAGCAGCAATGAACTTGGTACAAACGGCTTTAATCTCATGCCCATTTTCAATGTGTGTTAAATTGGACGACCCTCTGAGGTCCAATTTGGTGAAAATACTGGAATCACAGCTCTGGTTTGTCTTTGATATATTCTTCCAGGGCAAGGGATTTGGGTAATGGCAGGTATTTCTCTGGGAAGAAACTCAATTGGGCAATTGTAGGGACAATGAGGAGACAGTACTTTGGCTTGCTTTTTGTGAAACACGTCTTGATGCTCTCTAAATCCACAGCATTGAGGAAGACGTAAAAGAGGAAACAGACTTTGATTTGAATAAAACTTTCTGTAGGCAGTGCGAAACACAGGAATGGAGGGATTGTGGGACAGCAGCCACGGGAGGCCCAAAACAATAGGAGATTAAATGACGTGAAAGTCTGGTGTATCATTTCCATGCAGAGTTCAGGGGGTGACAATCAATAGCAGAGACATCAAGAGGCGGGTACTTTATGATAGGAAACATAGAAACATCGAATTTGATTGCAGATAAGAACCATTTTGCCCATCTAGTCTGCCCATTGTTCCTGATGTAAGAGGTTTAAACTCCTATCAGTCTTTATGTCAATCCCATTCTTTAAATTCCCTTGATGTATTAGCCTCCACCACTTCTACTGGAAGACTGTTCCATTGTTCTACTACCCTCTGAGTAAAGTAGACATTTCTTAAATTACATTTAAGCCTCTGACCATGGCCACTTGTTCTAGCATTGCTCCTCCTCTCAAGTAAGCTTGCATTCTGTACTTTGTTAAATCCCTTTTAAGTTTTTAAATGTTTCTATCGCAAGACCCCTCTTCTTTCCTCCAAGCTATACACAATAATACCATTTAACCTTTCCTGATAATTTCTGTCCTGCAAGCCACTTAACATGCTTGTTGCTCTGCTCTGAATTCTCTCCAATGTGTCGATATCCTTCTGAAGATGGGGGGTCTCCAAAACTGTACACAAAATTCTAGATGAGGCCAGACCAGAAATCTGGCATAATCACCTCCCTCTTTTTGTTACTAATGCCTCTCCCAATGCAACCCAGCACTATGCTTGCTTTCCGAGATGCTTCATTGCATTGTCTGCTTACCTTTAAGTCATCAGAAAGAATTATTCCTAAGCCCCTCTCTTCCGTTGTTACTGACAGGACATTGCCACCAGTGCTATATTCTGCCTTGGGATTTTTACATCCCAAGTGCATTATTTTACATTTAGTAATATGAAACTGTGGCTGCCACGCTCTCGACTATTCTTCTAATTTACTTAAGTCATTTGCCATTTTAGTTGTTCCACCTGGAATGTTTACCCTGTTGCAGACCTTTGTATCATCTTAGAAAAGACATATCATATCATTAAGACCCTCTGTAATATTATTAATACAGATATTGAAAAGTATAGGTTCCTATACTGATCCCTGAGGCACCTTACTAGTGACACATCCTTCCTTTGAATACACCATTAACTACAACCCTTAAAAGCATGCTTCTTCTCATTCAATATATATGCCATATCTGAGGGGTATCACAGTGGCTTCCTTTTTCTTTTAACCTTGCTAACAAGTTTAATGCTATGTTCTGCAGCCTTCAGCATGCCATCTCTTAAATAGCTCCATCTCACCTGGACTCTGTCTAACCATGTCCATCAAAGATTTTTGGAGAAAAATCTACCAGTCTTTTTGGAGAAATCACATTTCTAAAATCAAAAACCTTGGTTTCAGTGTGGTGCAATGTAACCTCCCTCCTTATATTAAACCACAATGATTTATGATCACTGGAGCCCAAACACTCTCCTACAGTGATATCTCCATTTGTAGATACTAAATCCAGCACAGATTATTTCATTGTTACATAGTTACATACTTACATAGGCTGAAAAAAGACATGCGTCCATCAAGTTCAGCCTTTCCTATATCTGATAATTTGTTGCTGTTGATCCAAAAGAAGGCAAAAAACCCCGGCTTCGCTCTTTCCAATTTTGCACTAACCAGGGAAAAAAAATTCCTTCTTGACCCCAAAATGGCAGTCAGATTTCTCCTTGGATCAATAAGCTGTATCCCCATAATTAAAGATTATATCCCCGAATATCATGTTTTTCCAGGTATCCATCCAGTCGCAGTTTAAACGTCTGTACAGACTCTGATAAAACTACCTCTGCAGGCAGAGAATTCCACATCCTTATTGTCCTTACTGTAAAAAACCCTTTCCTCTGCTTTAGTCTAAATCTCCTTTCTTCCAGTCTAAACGCATGACCACGTGTCCTATGCATAGTCCTGTTTATGAACAGATTTCCACACAATGGTTTGTATTGGCCCCGAATATATTTATATAACGTTATCATATCCCCTCTGAGGCGACGTTTTTCTAAACTAAACAGATTTAAATTAGTTAACCTTTCTTCATAACTATAGTGCTCCATTCCTTTTATTAATTTTGTAGCCCGCCTCTGCACCCTTTCTAGTGCTATGATATCCTTCTTTAGAAAAGGTGCCCAAAATTGCACAGCATACTCAAGGTGCGGCCTTACCATTGATTTATACAGAGGCAAAATTATATCTTTATCCCGCGACCTGATGCCCCTTTTTATACACGACAATACCTTACTGGCCTTAGCAACCGCAGACTGACACTGCACATTGTTGCCTAGTTTGTTGTCTATAACAATTCCCAAATCCTTCTCATTTGTCATTACCCCTAATTCACTACCGTTTAGGGTGTAGGTTGCCTGTGCATTCGCTACCCCGAAGTGCATAACTTTACATTTATCTACATTGAATTTCATCTGCCATTTGAGTGCCCAGTCCCCCAGTCTATCTAGATCCCTCTGCAGAACAGTAATATCCTGCTCGCGCTGTATTACTTTACCTAGTTTAGTGTCATCTGCAAACACAGAAACATGACTTTCAACGCCTATTGCCAGGTCATTTATAAATATGTTGAATAAAATTGGTCCCAGAACAGAACCCTGAGGGACACCACTTACCACTTTTGACCAGCTTGAAAATGTACCATTTATAACAACTCTCTGTTCTCTACCTCTAAGCCAATGTTCTACCCAAGAACAAGAATTTGCATCTAGGCCAATTTCTTTCAGTTTGAATACTAACCTATTGTGTGGAACCGTGTCAAACGCCTTGGCAAAATCCAAGTAGATTACATCCACTGCAACACCCTGATCGACACTTCTACTTACTTCTTCGTAGAATGCAATTAAATTAGTTTGACAGGACCTATGTTTCATAAAACCATGCTGATTTATGCTAATAATACTATTCTTCCCAAGGAATTCTTGAATATTATCCCTAAACAGCCCTTCAAATACTTTCCCAGCAACGGAAGTTAGGCTCACAGGTCTATAATTTCCGGGCACAGAGTTGGAACCCTTTTTGAAAATAGGAACCACATGTGCCTTCCTCCAATCCTCTGGTACAATTCCTGAAAGAAAAGAATCCCGAAAGATTAGAAACAGAGGTTCACTTATTTCCTGACATTTCCTACCATATGCTTTAGACACAGTCCCTGTAAGGAATTTAGGATGTATCTACTACTGGTTGACCCAGCTGTTTGGTTTTTTTCAGTCTACACCAGGGAGATTAAAGTCTCCCATAGTGATAACCTCACCTTTCATTGACATGTCTGTCATTTCGTCAAGTAGTAGATTGTCAAGCTCCTCTGTTTGTGCAGGGGGACTATACATCACATCAATCCCACCAATCGCTTTGTTACAAAGTTTAAGTTACCCAAATGGTTTCAAGGTTCTCCTTATTAGTTTGTATAAGAGTTACATTTAAGCAATTTTTTACATAAATGGTAACTCTCCCTCCCTTTCTGCCATCTCTATCCTTTCTATATAACATGTATCTGGGTATGGCAACCTCCTAGTCATTTTGCTCATTGTACCAGCTGACTTGTCACTAATGCAGTAAGTGCAGGGATTATATTCCTTAAACTGTGGGCATTTGTTTACATCACCACCAAGTTATTTGTCAACCTATGTGTCACAACATGTTGTGGTTTAGCTTTTTCTTTATGTAAACTGATCCCACCAGTCTTTTCCCAACTTCCCAAAGCTTATCCCTGCCCTGAACCTCTTCTACCTACCTTGTTAATGCTAACTTCACCCTCCCCCACTCTAGTTTAAAATCTCTTCCAACCATCTAACCATTTCCCCAGCACAACAGCCCCCTCATCATTGAGGTGCAGTCCATACCTACTATAGAGTCTGTAGCCGACTGCAAAGTCTGCCCAGTTCTCTAGAAACCCAAGTCCCTCCTTCCTATGCCACTTTCGCAGCCACACATTCAACTCCCTAAGTTCCCGTTGCCTTCCTAGTCTAGTGTGTGGTGCAGGTAATATTCTTGAGGTTTGTCACCTAGTGCCATAAAATCTTTTTTAAGGAACCTACCACACACATTTGTCCAACATGGACTATGACTGCTGGATCATAACCGGTAGACATCATACTGTTCGGGATTCTGGGTCTTAGTGGCAGATTACCCTATCTACATTCCTAATAAGGGAATCCCCCACCACCACAACCTGTCTAGCTTCCCTACCATTTGCCATCTCTCCCCTCAACAGCACAAACCCCAGCCAGTGCCGGCTTAGTAAGCCCCTCTCAATATTGTCAATTGTTCACAATTAACACAGCAGTATAGCCCCTGGGGCATTTGCTCCAGGAGCGCAAACATGTGACAATTTGTGCACTCAGTGGCATTTCCCAACATGTATTCCAAAACAATTTAGATAAAAAGGGTAAGTGTACAATTTATACTTTTTCCTCCTTGTTTTTTTAACACATTCCTGGCAGTTAACTCCACACTTATCAGTTTTGCACTTGCCAGGATCACCAATGCTCTGGATTCACCTTGCAGCTCTGCTTAAATAGAAAAGCAAAAAAGACTCCCATAAGCCAACCAGGACCAACACAATTATTTAAAAAGGTACTGTGACGGGACGCCCTGTATTCCCGCCAAACGTTGCTTCCTCCACCGGCGATTAACCCACTCAGCGCCAGACAGAACCAATGTTCTAGTGAGGGGGGTGCCGCTGCGATGGCACTGTGGCTAGCTGAAGCTTAGCTACATAGTGTTAATTTGGAAACATAGGTGTATTTAAATAGTACAAGGGGGTAATTTACATACAATAGACAGAACAAACCACACATAGTTCTTTATCAAGTCCTCCTTTGCACCTATGTCCTAGAAGTCCTGACCCACACATAAACCCCCTACCAAAATGCAGGAACCCCAAATCTGTGTCCGAGCTCCACAGTCTTTAGAGCCTCTGGTACTTGGGGGAAGAAGTAGTCCTAATGGATTTATTTTTTCTTTTTGTACCCTTTGGGACCAAGGCTGTTTAAACACTTTTGCAGTGCTTGTGTTCAGCTGTAATTTTCTCCTCATTTAGTGTACCCACACAAGTTATATATTGTGTTTTTCAGGACAAGATGGGCTTTCTTCAGATACCATCATATCATCTTATTTACTATAAAAAAAAAAAATAAAACATGGTGAAAATTTGAAAAGAAACACCTTTTACGGCTTTTATTTGAAAATCATTTTACCTTTATCTTTACCTTTACCTACAAAGGTAAGTAAAAAACTAGCTAAATAGATTCTACTATTAGAATCTATCGTGAGTTTAGAAATACCCAATGTTTTTATGTTTTGTTTTGCTGTTTTTTTTATAAGTTATAGGGCAATAAGTACAAGTAGCGTTTTATGATTTACAAACCTTTTTTCCAAATCTGGTCATTCTACCTCCATCTCCTCTTTGGAACATCTTTGAAGCTGGCTAATTCAATTTGCCCCATCAAACCATATATTTTTGAAAATAGACACCCCTAGGTATTTCAAATGCTGGTATTTTAACCCTTTTCATGCATGAGATTCTACCATCAGCATTTGTGGTAGTAATATGTTGTACAAATTGTACTTGAGGAATAAATTCATAGCTCCTGGTATGTGTCACTATCAAACACTCCAATATGTCTTCAGCAACATCTTGTGAGTGCATGGGTTTGTCTGGTTGTTTGGGATTTAAAATGCCACATTTGGGAAGTGCACTTTTTTCTACATTTTGGTCAGTCCGTGCCTTTGCCTTATGTTTCAACCCAGCCACTCCAATTAACCCCATCAAACCATTATTTTTTTTATTAAATTAGACACCCCTTGGATATTTTAAATGCTTTTATTTTAACTCTTTCCATTTTAACTCGCACAGTACCTGCATTCAACCTGCAAGTGGAGCCAGCGTCCTCAAGAGGGTCTGGAGAGACGAACTTTTTCAACTTTTGTTTTTTTACAGGACATGTCGCAATCTTGCGAGTGGCAAAGTCTCTTGCAGTGGTGGTTGTGATCGCTCTCCGGAGCAGTCACAACGCGTCCTAAACTCCCATTGATCACCTCCTAAACTCTTTTAAAATGGGCGTCCGCTGCCATACAATGTATGGCGAACGGCAACACCCCGGGGGAGGGGCCAGGCATGGCCCCTGTTGCCGATTTTGGCGTTACTGAATGCCTCAGCATTAATGATGGTTCAGGGCCGTCAAAGGTCGTTAACAGACCGTTTTTGCGTGACGGCCCTGAACCATCATTGGTTGTTAAGGGTGTTTAAATTAACCATAAAATATTTAATATGTTTCTATTAACTATGCATTAATAAAGGTCAACCCCAGTGAGTGTCACACATCCACACCTCACACTTCACTTATAACATACAAATGCAATTTTTAAAAAGACAAATACAAACATTAATACATCAAATAAATATTAGTCCATGTATCACCAATTTGCTTTTTATCTTACTTATTACCAGAGGTGAGGTGAAACATGGGTAAGCATTGTTGATATTTTGAGGACCTTTTTCTTGATCTTTATTTATGTTCATACTGAAAATGTAATCGGTCCAATAAATCTATATATGTGTTATATGTGCACTCCATAGTGAGTTACAATATAAATAGCTCTGCAATAATTAAGCACTTTATAATTGATTTTCTATTTATATGCACTCAAGGCACTTGTAAACACTTATGCGGCCATAGTTCCTCCATGTGGTCAGATTAATCCTGTGAAAACCTCTGTTGTCTACACTATGAGATATAATATATGTTTTTATATTTGATTGATTTTCTGTATAATAAAATTATTTATTTTTATATAAAACACAGGGGCTTGTGTATAACTATTTGATATAACGTGTATATGGTGTAAATAAATGTAACGTAATTAAAACTGAAGCAAGTGTGGATCTAACAGAGACCCAGAAAATCAGTGATGTGGCTTAGCCTCAGACATGGTGTTACCATATATGTAGGTTAAGGAGCTAGTTAGGGCACCAACTGGTTTAAGGGGTACCCCAGATATTGTGGGATGGATGTGACATATTGTGCATACATTTATATCACTGTAATGTATTTTTTTTAAGAAACGTGGTCATGACCATACATGGGAACTTTTAGGTTCCAGGTACCCAGAGCCTACCCTTGCAGGATGCGGCCATGAATACCCACTGATGTCGGTGTGTGGTCCCACTGACATTGCTAGGGTACCAGAGAATTCTGGGTTCGTAAGTATTGTGTGCCGTAGTTTAGGTATCTTTATCTTTTTGTCGTCCTTAAAAGATAGAGCTGCACTGAAGGACATGAAGGTATCTAGGAACAAACATGTTAAGGTCACAAGGAGCTATTCCAAAGTATAATGCATATTAAAGTACTTTCTAATGGTTAAATGTACTTACCTTGAGTAGAAGCAGCTCCTGTCATAGAGCAATGCATGTAATTTCACCTTGTGTGCCCCCACAATGTACTGCAGAACTAGTTTCTTACCTATTATCATCGGGAACTGTAAAACTTCAATTTCTAATTTATTATTATTTATTGATGTAACACCTTCATATTCTGCACTGTTGTACAGTGGACAAAAACGACATAAAAAGTATTACATCACGTAATAATTTGAACTTAATGACACAAAAGTTTATGGGGTCCCTGCTACAATGTTAATCATGTTTGTGTCTTCTTTTTACTTTACTTGACTATTTTACCTCTTGACTAAATTACCTCTTTAAAATATCTTGGTAAACCCTGCCCCTAACTCTGACTCTTACTACAAAAGTATTAATCTTTGAAAAGCCAGGCTTGCTTGGTGGCTAGTAAACGCTAATAGGGCTGCAACTAACGATTATTTTAATAATCGATTAGTTGGCCGATTATTTTTTCGATTAATCAGATAAAAAAATGAAAAATTTTCTTTTATTTAAAATAATGTAATGAACAAACTGGGTGTTAAAAAAA